>JBBPDE010208846.1:0-12130 GCA_037974605.1 Nannopetersius ansorgii
CCAAGCAGCAAAAATGTATGATAACCTACATCAGTCTCTCAATTTCTTAAACTGCAGAATCGGCTAAACTCTTAAATCGGCATGAAAAATCTAAAACGAGCCACATTTGAATAACCTTGTAATTTTACCTTGAGGCGACCATAAAAACATTGGACTCTCCAAGACGAGTTTCCCTAGCACCCTATGTTTTATTCCTCAAAATAGCCAGAGGAGTTTATGATTTGACTCTCTGTGCTTTTTCCTTTTCCTTTTTTGTCTCCTCTGAAAGACATGACGATGGAGGAGGTGAGAGAGTTTGAGCGTGCCACTCAGGAGGCCACCAATAAGAAGCTGGGCACCTTCCCACCCGCCATCTCCATCAGTGAAACTCCCCTGCCGGGCTGCGGCCGCAGTGGACCCTCCAGCGCTCCGTCCACCCCGCTGTCCACGGAGGCTCCGGACTTTCTCTCCGTGCCCAAAGACAGGCCTCGGAAGAAATCGGCCCCTGAGACCCTCACCCTGCCAGACCCGGGCAGGAGGGATTCCGGCTACAGGCTGCCCAGCCTCTTCTCCTGGGGTTCCAGCTCTGCCCAACCTGAATGACCCCTGGAGGGACGGGCCCGAGTTCACGAACACAGAAACGTGTGCTCTAGACACACACACAGCGAGCCAGTCTCTGCTTAAAGGTGAGAGAGAGAGAGAGAGAGAGAGAGAGAGAGAGAAGGAGCGTGAGACACTCAAATGCTCAAACACTCTCGCAAAGTGACTTTCCAACCTCTCCAACCTCCAACTCTACAAAGGAACTCAGCCAAGATCTACAGTAGACCCAAAACAGTGCACAGACTTTACAAAAGCATCTCAGTCCACACTTAACAGTATCTCAGGAGTAGTTGCATTGATGCAGAGGTCAAGTGGTATTATAATTATTATTACTTTGAAATTTCTTATAGTTTGTTAGTTTCTGTTCTTGTTGTTTCAGAGGCACTGACTTCAATTGTGCTCTATTCAAATAGGAAATAAAAATAAGAGTATTTTGTTGCTGTTTTAAGAAAACCTCTTATCTCTGATATGGAGAGCAAGTAAAACCCATTCTTAAAATATACGTTACTATGGCAAGATACTATTCCATATAATAGACCTTATCTATTGAAATGCATGGAGAACTGTTGTTTTCAAATGGTGTTTTAAAAAAGAGGTATGAGGTTTTGTACAGCAGCGACAGTCTACTTCTGCTGAGATAGAATTGACTTCTCTTTGTTAAGTGAATGTCGGAGAAGGACTAGTTTCTAATGCTTTGTTTTTGTTTTGGTATTCTTCTCAGTAAATATTTTTCTTGTGTTTTTCTGTTTCATTTTTTTTCTGTTTAGACTAGACTGGCTGTTTTACACCCCCCTCTAGGGATGGATTCTTGAACCCACCTTTTGGGATCACGTTTGCTTTGTTCGGAGTTTGGTTACAATAGCTGTACTACAGTTTGTAAAAATGTTTAGCTTCGTTTCTTGAAATTTACACCATGTTCCTATTTTGGCTTTGACTCGTTGCTCTGCCGAGCTGAAGAATAATGCCTAGATCTCCTTATTCCTTACGACGATGTCCTTACTGGAGTTTTTGGACAGTTTATGGACTGCCATGCTTCCGTTTGTACAGCAGCTTCCTCCCCATGATAATTTGTCGGTTTGAATAGTGTTCGTCCATGCAAACTAACCGATTGTACTGTATTTTCCATGATATTTCCATTGCTCAGTGTAATGTAATGCATTGTAGTATATGAATAGACAGTTAAGTTCTCGCCGAATGCTTTTCAGGACGTCTGGATTGCTGTATACAATGTATGAGAAGTGCTTGCTGCTGGACGCTGTGTACTTTGTAAAGTGAAAGGCTCTTTATTCTCGCTAGTTCACGCATATCTGTTCTTTCAGAATGCACGCTGTTTTCTGTGGAGCGTGAACATCAAGCTGAATGGCATATCATACTTCTTGATGTAATCATCCCTTATGAAAATAAAGCTTTTGTTCTCTCTGCTGCTATCGTGGTCACTTAGCTTCCCTTTATGACAGAGTTCTGCTCATCTAGCATTTCTTCTGAAATCAGTAATAGGTGGTTTACCCCCAGGCTTCACTCTGGATGTTGGAACATCGCTGTGAGGATTTGATTGTGTTCAGCCACAAGAGCATTACTAATGTAGTAGAGCATCTAATGTAGAAGGCTAGCATTTGGGGAAAAAAACGGTTTAGCTGGAGAGATTACATGTATTATGTGCTCCCTCTAGTGCTCAGAGCACATATAGCATGAAAGTGATTTCAGGCGGAGTTTTTCCAGATTGCAAGAATATGGGGAAGGATGCTTAGGAGGAAATAAGAAAATATTTTGGCTTGAAGGTCAAAAAGCAAAGTGACATTCTTAAGTTAAAGCATTACCTCAGTAAAATAATGAGTTGTAGCAAACATAGTTTCTTAGAAGGTAAGTAGAAGTCACAAAAAGTATCACAGCAAAATATCCCTAGACATTCCTAGAACTTCGTGTCATTCAATTAATTAATTGCCATTTAATTAATCACAACAAACGGTGACAAAAGCATAGAAAACACATTTGTGGCTATTTTAATCTACACTTTTAGCTAGTTTGTTAGAAAGTCCACCTATTGCAAAGTTCCAGGAATTTTCCTGGAATGTTTTCTGGAATGTTTTCCTGGAACGAACAGCCTGAAATGTGAATTATTACTTTTAGTAGTTCACATTTCACTTGAAATATCGCTTTCCAAAATTTTGCAATTTATTTACAATCTGAAATATCACACAAGGCTTTTATTTTCTGTGTCCGATATGGACGATATGGACAAAAGTATTGGGACATACCCTCATTGTTATCTTATTGTGACCTTCCTTTGGAGTTTTGTTTGTTGCACAATGTCCTATATCTGTTGCACTGTATGTACACTGTGGAACCGGAGCTTGTATATGGTTGGAATGACAAAATTCATTGACGCCTGGAAGCTGTTATAGCTGCAAAGGGGGGACCAACTCCATATGAAAGTCTGTGTATTTGAATGCAGAAGAGAATTTCGTCTACCTGTTCCACACTCCAGCCCAGTCGGTGGCGGTAATGCACCTTCAGGTTGGTTGCCAACTACCATTAAAATTAAAAGAAGAAGAAGAAAAAAACGTTTCTTCAGGTCTGTTTATCAGTCAGTGTTTATCATCAGGAATTGTACGTGTGCCAAAAATATTAAATTATTCATGCTTTTATTGACTAACTTCTGTTCTTGAAATATGAAATAACCATGCAAGCTAATCCTATGTTGTGGTAGGCAGCAATTCCCAATGAATTTATACACACTATATTGCCAGAAGTATTCACTCGCCATTCGAAATAATTAAAATGTAGGTGTTCCAATCACTTCCATGGCCACAGGTGTGTAACTTCAAGCAGACCTGATCTGTAAACATTAGTGAAAGAATGGGTCGCTCTCAGGAGCTCAGTGAATTCCAGCGTGGTACCGTGATAGGATGCCACCTGTGCGACAAGTCCACCCGTGAAATTTCCTCGCTACTAAATATTCCACAGTCAACTGTCCGTTGTATTATAAAAAAGTGGAAGCGATTGGGAACGACAGCAACTCAACCATGAAGTGGTAGGCCACGGAAACTAACGAAGCGTGGCAGCGAATACTGAAGAGCATAGTGCGCAAAGGTCGCCGATTTTCTGCAGAGTCAATCGCTACAGACCTCCAAACTTCGTGTGGCCTTCAAATGAGCTCAAGAACAGTACACAGAGAACTTAATGCTCTTTAGAACAGTGTGTAGAGAGCTTTTGCTTTTAAAAGGGCCTGAAATTAGAACTATGTATTAGTATATACAGTATGTTAATCCTACCTATCAGATCAGTCCTAGCAGAGGAGTAATTAAAGTCTTTCCAGAGTAGTGGTACAGAAGGTATTTAGTCTTTAGTAAAAAAAAAAAATAGCAAATTGCTAGTTAATGCTATGGTAACCCATCAATTAAGTAAAGGGGACTCTCATCTCATGTATAAACATCACAGAACCGTGTGAAATTCTTTATTTAACCCATTTAACAAGTGAAGCAGTGGACCCAAGGACCAGTGTGTGGGGACAGTTCCTTGCTTACCTCAGTGGTGCCACTAACAATGCTGGGATTTGAACCCAAGACCTGGTTGCAGGTGCAACTCCCTAACCACCAGACCACCAGCTGCCACAAAGAGAGTTGGCTGATATCGGGCCAACATTACCAGAGGAGTTATGAAATGTGGCTGACTAAAGTCTTTCTAGAGCACAGAAGTAGGCATTACAACAAAAAAAAAAACCTCACAAGTAACCAGTAGCTATAGACATGGAGTATCAACGACTCAAGACCGCTCCGATACTACACTGACCCTGGGAAGAGTCCCAATTTCAATCTAAGAGACAGTTATCAGGACTGCTTCATCAAAAGGGACGATGGTGTGAAGGAGAAATTTGACCATATATTGCGCTGGATTCTGGGGAACAGAGTAAAACTTCAGTCACGAAATTCTGCCGTGTCTTCATCAGCCTGGTGAGAATATTGTGCATGTGTGTGTAAAGTGTTCTTTTGTCAGACATGACCCCAGCAGAGCATGAAATTATGTTTCTGCAGAAGCAGCAGAAGCAGCAGACAGCCAGGAACACATGCCACTAGCAGACCTGGGATTCAAACCAACAACCATCTGATCGCAAATGCACCTCCCTAACCACCAAGTCACCATCTGCCCTCTGGTATTCTGTACCTTTAGTTTTTTTATTGTAATATTTTATCTACCAAAAGTGTTCACAACACAGTTTGAACGACTATTTCCAATCTTTTTTATCTGTTGGATTTAAAAGACACTTTTTTATTTTGTTCACGCGAAAGGCCCATATCTTCATTTTTCCTTGTATTTAGATTTTAACAGCCTCTATTTGTAACACTGTCCTATGAATGACCCCTTTGATCAGTCGTCTGTACGATTTTACCATGAATGGGCTGTTGAGTGGTGTATGTATTGGTGAATTCAATACAGGCTGTTTTTACAGCATAGTTTCTATAAATGGACTGTATAGACGATGAATTGAATGGTATGTATTGATAGTGTTTATATACCACATCCTGTTAAAACAATTAAAAAAATAAGCTGATGCTGTCCTGTTGGAGGCTGTGTGTTCGGTACAGAATCACTGAACTACATTTATTTCCAGTTTGCTAGGTGTGGACTTTGTCACATGGTGAGGTCACTTAACCAAACTGTTGGCCACTCCATACGAGACTCAGGAGGGATGGCTGTTGGCTGTGTCAGAGTTCAACGGCACTATTTACATCAGCGAAGTGGAGACGGAGGCTGCCCGAGTGAACAGAGAAAACCGCACAGAGAGGCACGAGGAGATGATGTACTGGGGTTATAAGTTTGAGCAGTACATCTGTGCAGGTATTTTATCAGTGACTTGGGTACTTTGTAAATAGTCATTATAAACATCAAATTTTCACACCAAAAAATGTTTTTCCCTATTTTTAGATGATGTGAAAAATGTCCCTGATGGAAATGGAGTGGTCAACACAAACGAGGCTTTCTGCACTGTGGTCCAGACCCGCATGGCTGACCATAAGCTTCTCTTCTCTGGGGAGGTGGACTGTCGGGACAGAGACCCCAAAGCACCTCCAGCTCCTGGCAGAACATATAAAGGCACTAGCAGCAACGTTTCACAGTCTAAGTTCCATGACGTGCCCTGAACTGGCATTTTATGGGACCTGCCTGCTGGTATCAAAGAGGAAAAGCAGGTTGGGTTAAGTGTGCATTTATTAGAAAACGTAATGGGGAACATTAATAATTATTTCCCTAGGAAACGCTCATTATCAGTTATCTCCCTGCAGATTGTTCATAGAGAAGCAAAATTGGGTACTTATTTAGAGCATATAGCTTTGACTTGTGTAATTCTGAATGTAAACTGCAATAGCTTAATAAGGGACCAATTAAGAGATATGCTAATTATGCAAAGAAACTTTCAATCTTTTCTAGGACATGATTGGTTTGCGGCCTTTAAAGCATGCCACCATTTGTCATGCCACACTCCTGTAGCAACTTCTGGTAGAGCTACTGCCTTTAATAGACACCATGTGGGGGAGTTTTTGGCCTTTGATGTTGCAAAATAACTTAAATTAACCTTAAATGAGTTTGTCTAGCTTTTATATTTGTCTAGCTTTTATATAGAATTATAGTTTCTGAGACCAAAATATACTGTTTCACTTCAATAATAAAAGGCACAATTTACCCCAATGTATTCTCTCCAACGGCACAACTCACCCCGCATGGGGAGGCAAGTTGTGCCACTAGACCACTTTTTTTCAGAAAGCTATATTTCTTAAACACTATATTTCAGATCCAAAGTGATTGTTCCCAGGAATGCACCACATCCTGAAATATTATACCTGTTATAGCCGTTATAACTGCAAAAGTAGGACTAATTCCATACCAAAATCTGTGTATTTGAATCCAGTGTCATTAAAGTCCCTGCTGGTGTAAATGTCATGCGTCCCAATATTTTTGTCCATATAGTGTAGAAGAATGATTTTACCTGTATGGCTCTTATTTTGAAAGCCAGTTGACTGTGCCTTCATGGAGGTCTCCTTCAAATTCACAACAAACAGTCAGTGTTTCATCGGGACTGTTTACCAATCAGGAATTTGACGTGTGCCAAAGATCTTCAGTTAGGAATTTATTTATTGACTATCTTCTGTTTATGTAATGGTACTATGAAGAAAAAACTCTCCAGGTCTTTGACTCGTCAGTGCTAGCTAAATGCTATGTTGTGGCAGCCAAGCAGCCAGTAAGGTTAGAAACATGCATTTACACGTTAGCTGATGCCAGGCCAGTGTCAACAGAGGAATTTTAAAATATGGTTCACTTTAAAGTCTTTAGGGAGCACAAAAGTAGTTGAACAGGTATTTAGTCTTCACGTAAAAATATGAAATAACCGTGCTAGCTAATGCTATGTTGTAGTAGCCAGCAATTGCCAGTGAATATTTACGTTTGCTGATATCATTTCAGTCTTACCAGAGGAGTAATTAAAGTCTGTCCAGATAGCAAAAGTAGGGACGTAGGTAGTTACTCTTCAGTAAAAAATAGTGTTTGTTAATGCTATGTTGTGTTAACTCATTAGTTTAATGTAGAGCGGACCCTTATCGTCATGTATAAACACACCACTGCACACTGTGAAATTCTTTCTCTGTATCTAAACCATTAACCAAGTGAAGCATTGGACCAGTGTTTGGGGACGATTCATTGCACAAAAGTACCTCAGTGGTGCCACCGACAAGCCTTGGATTCGAACCTACAAGTTTCTGATCGCAGGTGCAACTCCCTAACCACCAGACCACCAGCTGCCACAAGGATAGTTGGCTGATATCTGGCCAACTTTACCAGAGGAGTAACGAAATGTGGCTGGCTCGAAAGGCTTTTTAGAGCACAATAGTAGGCATTTAATTGTCACAATAAAAACCTCACAAGTAACCAGTAACTATAGACATGGAGTTTCGTCGCCACAAGCCGAGGCAGTCCGACTCTGTCCAAAGCCTTAGCCGGTATCATGAGAGAGACAGAGACTCTAATGAGGAGCGTTATGCCCCTAAACGCTTTCGAGCGGGTGGTGAGACGTCTAGTTCAGCTCCCCAGGCTCTGAGCACACGGAGGCAGCTGTACGAGCGGGACTTTCCTCTGTACAAGCAGCCCGTGGAGGTCGGAGTCTTTTCCCTGGACTCGGAGCGAAACTTCTTCAACGACTCAAGACAGCTCCGATACTACACTGACCCTGGGAAGAGTCCCAATTTCAATCTAAGAGACGGTTATCAGGACCGCTTCATCAAAAGGGACGATGGTGTGAAGGAGAAACTTGACCATATATTGCGCTGGATTCTGGGGAACAGAGTAAAACTTCAGTCAAGAAATTCTGCCGTGTCTTCATCAGCCTGGTAAGAATATTGTGCATGTGTGTGTAGTGTCCATTTGTCGGACATGACCACAGCAGAGCGTGAAATTATGTTTCTGCATTTAATCCATTCTCCAAGAGAAGCAGCAGACAGCCAGGAACACAGCCATGGAAGTACTGTGTGGGGACAGTACCTTACTCGAGGGTACCTCAGTGGTGCCAATAGCAGGCCTGGGATTCAAACCCACGACCTTCTGATCGCAAATGCGCCTCCCCAACCACCAGGTCACCAGCTGCCCTATTTGATCTGCTGGCTACAATATCTTCAGTTTTCTTATTGTAATATTTTACCTACCAGAAGTGTTTACAATTTCCAATCTTTTTTTTATCTGACACATTTTTATATCCTCTTTTTTCCGTGTATTTAGGTTTAAATAGGCTCTGTTTGTAACATTGTTCTTAAGACTATGAATAACCCCTTTTCTGTCATCTCTATGACTTGAGTGGTGTATGTAAATGTGTTGGTTAATTCGACAGTGAGTTAAAAACAGGCTTTTTTTACAGCATAGTTTCTATAAATGGACTGTATAGACGATGAAATGAATGGTATGTATTGATAGTGTTTGTATACCACATCCTGTTAAAACAATTAAAAAATAAGCTGATGCTGTCCTGTTGGAGGCTGTATGTTCGGTACAGAATCACTGAACTACATTTATTTCCAGTTTGCTAGGTGTGGACTTTGTCACATGGCGAGGCCACTTAACCAAACTGTTGACCACTCCATACGAGACTCAGGAGGGATGGCTGTTGGCTGTGTCAAAGTTCAACGGCACTATTTACATCAGCGAAGTGGAGACGGAAGCTGCCCGAGTGAACAGAGAAAACCGCACAGAGAGGCACGAGGAGATGATGTACTGGGGTTATAAGTTTGAGCAGTACATCTGTGCAGGTATTTTATCAGTGACTTGGGTACTTTGTAAATAGTCATTATAAACATCAAATTTTCACACCAAAAAATGTTTTTCCCTATTTTTAGATGATGTGAAAAATGTCCCTGATGGAAATGGAGTGGTCAACACAAACGAGGCTTTCTGCACTGTGGTCCAGACCCGCCTGGCTGACCATAAGCTTCTCTTCTCTGGGGAGGTGGACTGTCGGGACAGAGACCCCAAAGCACCTCCAGCTCCAGCCTGCTACATCGAGCTCAAAACCTCTGCTGAAATCTGCACCCCGAAACAGCGCAGTAACTTTCACAGGTTTGCCTTTAAACTGACCTTATGCATGTGACACACTTTTCTCTCTCAGCAGTTATTTTTCTAGCGATGCAGTAAATCCAGTTGTGAATTAAATGTAGACATTTTAGGGCAGTAATCCAGGATCGACTGGATAAATGTTCTGCTCCGTTGGAGTGTTGTGAACAGGTTAATGTCCGATATTGATTTGAAATATCTCTTAAATCTAAGCATCTTTCTTATGTTCATCATTTTGGTGAAAGCAATTACCTGAAAATACTGATATTGTACCAAAATGATTGTGCATTCCTACTGTTTAAATAAAAGTCCAGTAGGGTTGCTATGTCCTTATGAATGTTCTTGTATTTTTTTTTTCTTCATAGATACAAGTTGCTGAAATGGTGGGCACAGTCTTTTCTGCCTGGAGTTCCACGAATAGTTGCTGGTTTTCGAGACCAGGATGGAGTGGTGGTTTCTGTAGAGACCTTCCACATCTCCAAAATATCTCAGCTCATCAAGGTTAGTTTATATAAGTCAGTGGGATGTATAGTAAGAGGCTGTGTTTAAAATAAGTATATATAAGTGTATTATTTGGAACTGCGTAGTTAGGCATGGACAGTTGGGTTTTAATGGTGTATATGTAGTGGATTAATTTTATGGAGAATTATGAGAGACTCAATAAAAAGACCAAGTCTGTCAGATTTCAGATTTTTGCTCTAAACCCATGGTTGGTAGACATTAAAAATCCACATTGTCAGTTTGGTTTATTTTAATAGTAATAACTGACAAATATGGTAATTTTGGTTGCTCATAATGACACATTTTCAAACCACCCCATAGCTGTGTGTGATGCATTAATGAAAATGAGTTACTTTTATTGATTCTGGCCTGTTTCTCATTTAGACTGAGCACAACTGCTGGAAGCCAACAGTCTGCATGAACTTCTGCAGTGATTTCTTGTCCTTTGTGAAATCTGTTGTAAAAGAGGATGATCCAAGGTATGCGGTTTGAGTATTTCATAGATTTATTCACATCTCATTACTACTTATCTGGAGGATTTATGCTTCACTTTCCTTACATTGTTTTTCAGATTGGTGTACCTGTTTGCTTGGGATCCACACAGGGACGTGACTTACTCTGTTCACAGAGATTCCGAGTACACATTCCTCCCAGACTGGTATGTTAAGGAAATGGCAAGTCATCGTGTTCCCGAGACCCACCGTTAACCCTTAACTGAAAGGGTTATCTGTACATATGTAATTTCTGATGCGAGTCTTCCAGTGGGTCACCAAAAATGTCCAAAAGTGTTCACAAAACAGCCAGCATTAAGTTGTTCGTTCTACATAGCTACGTTTATACTTGTATGACTTGCTGGGGACTCATTCGTTCTGTTCCTCATTGGGTCATGTTGAGAAATAAGTGGTCTGCTTTTAAATTACGTTGCATAAAATTGTGGTTTATATTGTTTTTACGGTTTATGTATGCTGTCATTAAAAATAAATGTAAAAGGCCCATATTATGGAAAAGTTTGATGTATTTAAGCATTATGTGTCAAAACACGCCATTCATCCATATAATCTGTATATACAATGTAGAATTAGCTAGTTTTGTGAAGTCACTAAAAATGAAAAATTCAGCCTACAGCCGGTTAGCCTTGCACGTTCACATCATAGGTGTTGTACGTTTTTTAGTCTGAACTGATTTTTGAAGGAGACACAATCCAGGGTGGCCAGTCAGACTGTTCATTAAGGAACATCGGTCTTTAGGACACAACAGCTAGTTTAATTCTAAGGGATAAAGGGAAGCTGAAAAACGTTGTGTGACTGATTTTGGTTTAGCCCATGAAAAGAAAACAATAAGTGTTTATTTCTATTATATAAGTTGTATTAAACTAAGTGGAGAAGTTTGTCCATTGCTTCCATACACTATATTGCCAACAGTATTCGCTTACCTGCCTTTTCACGCATATGAGCTAAAGTGACATCCCATTCTTAATCTATAGGGTTTAATATAACCTTGACCCACCCGTTGCAGCTATAACAGCTTCGACTGTTCTGGGCAAGCTCTCCACAAGGTTTAAGAGTGTGTTTATGGGAAGTTTTGACCATTCTTTCAGAAGCACATTTGTGTCAGGCCTGGTTTGCAGTCTCCGCTCTAATTCATCCCAGTGTTCTATTGGGTTGAGGTCAGGGCCCAGTCAAGTTCTTCCACACCAAACTCGCTCATCCATGTCTTTACGGACCTTGCTTTGTGCACTGGTGCACAGTCTTGTTGGAACAGGAAGGGGTTGTCCCCAAACAAAGTTGGGAGCATGAAATTGTCCAAAATCTCTTGGTGTACTGAAGCATTTAGAGTTCCTTTCACTGGAACTAAGGGTCCAGCTCCTGAAAAACAACCCCACACCATAAGCCCACCGCCCACCTCTGACAGGTACCGTTCTCCTGGCAACTGGCAAAGCTAGATTCATACATCAGATTGCCGGATGGAGAAGCGTGATTCATCACTCCGGAGAACACACCTCCACTGCTCCACTGTCCAGATTCACACCACTGCATCTGACGCTTTGCGTTGCACTTGGTGATGTATGGCTTGGATGTAGCTGCTCGGCCATGGAAACCCATTCCGTGAAGCTCTCTACGCTGTTTTTGAGCTAATCTGAAGGTCACATGCAGTTTGGAGGTCTGTAGCGATCAACTCTGCAGAAAGTCGTAGACCTCTGCCCCTCAGCATCCACTGACCACATTCTGTCAGTTTATGTGGCACCACTTCGTGGCTGAGTTGCTGTCCTTCTCAGTTGCTTCCACTTTGTTATAATACCACTGGCAGTTGACTGTGGAATATTTAGTAGCGAGGAAATTTCATGACTGGACTTTCTGTCATGGTACCATGGAATTCAGCGATCCATTCTTTCACACGTTCTTGTAGAAGCAGTCTGCATGCCTAGGTGCTTGTAGTTATACACCTGTGGCCATGGAAGAGATAGGAA
>JBBPDE010208867.1:0-14924 GCA_037974605.1 Nannopetersius ansorgii
TAGGAGCGGTTCAGGATACATTTCACTGTGTGTTGTACTTGTATGACTGCATGTGACAAATAAAGTATCTTGAATCTATAAAAGATTTTACATTGGGCCACATTCCTTTTTCCCCAGTAAACTGTAACATCTTTGTAAATCTTTAAAACTTTCACCCAAAAACATTAAGCTACTCTACTACAAGGAAATATTCTTCTCTGTATTTAACCCATTCACCAAGTGAAGCAGCTGACAGCCAGGAACACAGTGCCCGGGGAGCAATGTGGGGACAGTACCTTGTTCAAGAGAACCTTAGAGGTCCCACTAGCAGTCTGGGGTTCAAATCCACAACTTTCTGATGGCAGGGCGAACGCCCTAACCACTAGGCTACCACCTAGCCCTTATTTCTCAGGTTACAACAATATTGACAGACGATGTTTCGAGTTCACCACAATCAAGTGTAGCGCTGTACTGATGGGCTACGCGGGCGAACTAGTTTGTTTGCGTGCAGCGGAAGAATACGCAGAATACACAGTGACGGCCTGCCGGACTGGACTGCTAAAAGTACAGTATATATATGCCCTTTTTCTTTCTGTGGCTTAGTTGTGTTTTTATGTTCTAGTTAATGATTTTAACTGTGTTAGAATAGATAAGTAAGGCTAGGGGGGGTGTTTCAACATACAACAAAATTAGGGTTCCTCACTGTTGTGGGAATGACAGTGTCATAATTCAAGGACCCCCTGTACTAACCTACCAAATGAACACTGAAATAATAATAATAATAATAATAATAATAATAATAATAATAATAATAATAAATGTATGCCCTAATTAAAAAATCTAAGCGCAAAACCACGGTTTGGAAACATGTTAAAGAATTAAAATCAAGTCTTTTTAACCTCTAAGGAGTTACACTTTGTGTTTTTACAAAATAATCTCAAGACAAAGACAAAAGGAGCTGGTAGAAATACAGAACAGTTCCGTGATGGTAATAAGGTCATAAGGGGATGGAACATGATGCTAATATGTAATTGACCCACTTAAAGCGAGCCGATGGGCACAACTTCCCCACTTGACCAGACCAGGAAAGATAACGGGAGAATTTAATTAGACAAAAGTGTGCATCTACAGGTCACATTTAACTGCCCACGTTAATTAGGGGCACTTTCTCACTTCCTCTTGTGTATGCAGACGTGCTTACACACATGAATAAAGCACCTTTAGGCCTCTGATGAGGAACAAATGAAACTGTCTAACAGCCATGTTATAGCTAGATATGGACTAAATAGTGTGTACTAGATGCTAGATGTGCCTTCTGTGGATGTGATCTGCACTTTAGAGTTAATTAGTAAAAGAATAGCAAAACAAATAACCGTATCTGCACTGTAAGATATAATAAAGGACCATTTGTCCTTCTTATTTGTATTCAGTTTTATTTTCCTTTGGTATAATTGTCAGTTAGTGTGTGTGATATCTCACTCCCGTGGCATCCAGTAAAAAGGACTCTGTTCATAATACAACTAAATAAAGTGGCATTCGGCAGACACCCTTATCCAGTTATAGGGCCAGTCCTCATGGAGACACTGAGGGTTAAGTGTAGAAAGTGGGGGGTTTGAGCCGGCAACTTTGTGGTCATCGGGTTCACAGGCCGTTACTCTTGGCTTGCTCATCAGGGGCACACACACACACACACACATTCATTCACACACACTCACACACACACACATATTTACTTCACATTTATTTCATTTTGTAAAGCTGCTTTGTGACAATGACCATTGTTAAAAGCGCTATATAAATAAAATTGAATTGAATTGAACAGGCAAGTGTTTAACCCACTAGGCTCCTACCAAACCGTCCCCTCCTCCGTGAAGACCGAATACAAATCTGTTGGAAAATACATGGATTAAAGCAAAAAAAAAATTTCATCTGGGGCGTTATTGGTGGGGGGGTTGTGTAGGGGGGTGACGGGGAGCGTTGGAGGGGCGGGGGTTGAGCGGTGTATTTTAGGTGAACGTACTAAACTGAATCCCTTCAAGTGATGCTGTTAAGTACATTCACTTAAAAGATTGCGAACGGCACAACACTACTTCCCATGGCCATTTCACCGTTAACAGCTAGAAAACAGACTCCAAAACTGCTATTATTTATTTATTTTTAACGGCCCATAAGCTCTTGCAGAACTCGCGACACCAGATGAGCCAGGCCCTTTTGCAGATCTCGTCTTTGTTTTGGGACATTAAAAGCCTCTGAGACTGATGTGGCACTAAATGCTGGGGAATTGTTTTCTCTTACTATGGAGTTTGGCGTCTTAAACAAGCGTCGAAAAAACAGCTCGCAGCCAGTAGCTACTCCGCAGCCGTCAGTGTTTAAGAGAACTGCCGAAACCATAAAGTTTATTTTTATTTTTAGGAAAAATAATTAAATCGTAATTAAACCAAAGAAAAAGACAGACTTTCCAGAACTTTGTCTGTTGCAGCTTGTTCAGCTCCACCCCTCGTTCCCCATTTTTTCCCTTTTGGATCTGCATCGATCTCATTATTAACCTTTAGTGCCCTCAGTTGACGGAAATCCGTCATAGCGACGGAGAACTTTAATCCATGAAAATAATGGAGGCTTGTATACAGACAAATATCTCTCAACTGACTCAAAAGTTGGAGCCAAATAACCAACGTCGTTAAGTTGGCAATACAGTGCAGCCTATAAACTTGGATTAATCCTTGTTTAAAAATAAAAACGCCTTCAAAGAAGGCACTTAGGGTAAAAATCTACATTCCTTCAAATATTTTAAATTCACAGTTAAATAAGTCAAGCTTGAGATTTAAGAGACAAGTTCTTTCCCACAAAAAAAATTCAACAGTACCTGCTGAGTTTGTAAGAAACAACAGGAACGCATCACTGCTTGTTCTGTTTCATATTGTACATTCTTTTGCAGCCGCATCATAATTTGATCGGCTCATGCCTCCATCTAGCAACTGTGTCTAATGCCACTGGTGACTGTTACCACAAGTTAACACCTGGTTTCATGTAAAACTGGCAGCTGCTCAAACTAAAGTAAATTGAGTGGAATATGCAATCATTTCAATATCTTCATCACCTTTTTGCACGATCCTTCAACATTTCGCATATGTGCAAGTGCCTATGCCAGATAAAGAAAAGTGCGTTTTGCTGTTTGTTATGCACACGGCCCATAAACTGTGCTTCCAGGTTTGATTTGTGTCCTACTTGTGTCCGAAAGTGACGCAAATTGCTAGACCATTGGACATGCAGTGCCATTTTCTGGACCGAGACGAGGCCTCATACTATCACGAGTCGAGCCACGAGGCCCAGACCCAGAGCTACCTTGGAATGTACAGGTAGTACACCAGAGATCCATTTCAGACGTGAACTTTATTCAAGAAACGAAACAGGCGGGTGGGCCAGGAACAAAACACAAAACAGGATACTGCTCCACTAAACTGAGATGCTCTACATTAGGCGCTCTAAAGCGATGGACAGATAACTAAGGAACACACATACCAGACTTAAATAAACACACAATCAGAACTTAAAACACAGGACAGGTGAAAACAAAGGACACGTGACAAAAGCAAAAACAAGAACACATATCAACATAAAAGCCACAAACATGAACAGAAAAAATAACAAAAAAGCGGCGGCATAATAAGGGTCGCTGGCCAGACCGTGACACATACTTTCCAATCTGTCTTAAAACCCAGAAGTCTGGCTGAATAACATTTAGCAGAAACCTCAGCAGCTACAAACTTTTCTTTGAAAACTCAGGCCAAATTGCCTAAGCACTACCAACTTTAAATACAATAATATAAATGCAAAGTTCGCATGGAAGCCATAAGAAGGAAATAAAGTTTAGTCAATTGCAGCTTGTAAAAAAAAAGGGGTTTTCAGCAAGATTATCAGCCTTTCGAGACAATGGGCAGATGCAGAGCACAGAACAATGGGCCCAATATAAGCCAAAAAAACAACAGCGTTTGAGTGACAGCGGCGTTTTACCATGTTTCTGATTACCATACAGGCTAATTACAATAAGGCTTTGTGAATATGCAGAGACAATGGCAGCCAGTCACTCCGCCAGTCTGATAAAGCCTCCCTGTCCATTATCTACTCCACCCCAGAGACAACATCCATAGCAGCATTCTGAAAAATACGGCTGGAGACAGACAGGGAGAGAGAGAGCCATTGATCAAAATAGGATTGTCTAATAGCAGCAATTAACATGCAATTAAATGCTGCCGATGAATATGGAAAAGGTGCAATTCCCTCCCATTTTCGCAAAATCCGACGCTTCTGAAGTGTTCTACTCTGTTTTCAACATCCAGACTTTATCATAGTATTCATTAAGGGGTGAACTGGGAAGTGTGGGGACTTTCTGTTCAGCGAAATAGAGGTAAAAAAAAAAAACTAATCTCCTTTTGGACAGCGTCCAGCCAGTCAGGGGTCACAAATCATGTGCAGTCTTGCTGAGCAGCCCGAGGAACCCATGACTTTGATACTACAGGGAAAGTTTGGCTTTTCTTTTCTTAGCCTAGCGTCAAATGCAAAATAGTCGGTGCGCCTCTCTGGTACATTTTCGCAGGTGTGGAGACGTGGACTCTAGGGAGCTTTCGGCTTTATCAGGAAAACAAATTCCCCGGCCGGAGGAAACCGAACCGGCCCGGCTGTGACATTAATTTTCATGATGACCGAGAAACAAAAAGAAGCAAAGATATCAACAGCGAGCAATTAAGCAAGACCGGGCACCCCTAGTCATAGTAAACTTAAATTTGAACAAACCTAAATTCATACTTTTCTGCTAATTCTAGTGCAAGATGTCTAATTTGCAGAGTTTAACGTTCTTTATACATCCACACAAACACATTCCATGCACACATTCACACATTGGTGTGAAAGTACACTCACTACACCAAAGTACTGCCTATTTAACACATTTCGGGGGCAAAAAATATAAATCTGCCATTATGGGTCT
Source organism: Nannopetersius ansorgii (assembly GCA_037974605.1). NCBI lineage: Eukaryota > Metazoa > Chordata > Actinopteri > Characiformes > Alestidae > Nannopetersius > Nannopetersius ansorgii. The sequence goes on from JBBPDE010208867.1 coordinate 4,964, forward strand.
GTTAAATTCAGCAAATAAACAGTAAGCGTTCATCAAAAGGTGCAAAAGTGTCTTCTCTGTCAAGGCAAAATTTGAACCTCTCTAAAATACCATCAAGGTTTTGAAAATTAATCCATGGGTAGTTTAGCTATCATAAAGCAGCAATATTTAACCAGTACACCAACTTAGAGGCAGCATTAAACAGTTAACAACTGTCTATGGATTGTTCGAGATTTATTGAATGAGGGATTGAAAGTAACACAGGGTAACACATTTTTATGAAAGCTCTGTTTCATTGCAATTTTTGATGTTTCTTAGTCAAGTCTTGAACGTTTATAAAAAAAAGAATCACATTTTTCCTCCCTTCAACGGTTCTACAGATAAACTAAATTTTCTGCATATTTTTCATTAAAATGTTGAAATACTACTATTGTTTTCATATTAGTCTTACTGATGCGTGTGTCTCACGCTCGAAGTGTGAGAGTCGGCAACCCTGTTATCTACATGCAAAACATACAAACAACATTAATATGCAAGAAGTATTTATTTACATTTACATTCATGGCATTTAGCAGACACTTATCTAAAGCGACTTTCGTTCCCTAACTACAGGGGGCAGTCTCTCCCTGGAGCAACTTGGGGTTAAGGGTCTTGCTCAGAGACCCAGTGGTGGTACTGGGTCTGGAGGCAAGAATCCTACTCTCTGAGCTACCTCCATCCCCAAATAAATAGAACAAAAGACCATCAGCCGAGCCACTGAGTTTAGTTTTTTCTAAAAACGACGTTTCTAACTAAACCCTTGAAGCTACATAAAAATAAAAGGGTGGAGGGGCTCAGTGGGTAGGATACTTGCCTCTGGACCAAGCGGTCCTGGGTTTCAAATCCTACCTTCAGCACCACAACTGGGTCCCTGAGCAAGACCCTTAACCCAATGTTGCTCCAGGGAGACACTGCCCCCTGTAGTTAGGGAATGGAAGTCGTTTTGGATAAAAGCGTCTGCTAAATCCCATAAATGTAAATGTAAATAAATGTAAATGTAAAAGTCACCACCAAAATCAGCACAGAGATTGTATAACAAACACTACAAAACGGAATCAAACAAGTTTGTGTTGCCTGTTGTAATTTGGCAACCATTTAAACAAATGAACATTTTGAAAAAACCTTTACTTTAGAAATATTGAAAACCTGGATTCCTCTCCCAATCACAGTTATACCAAATGTTGTAATGGATGATCTGTAGTCAGAGGGATTATAGTCTATGGGTAAGCAGATAGGAAAGGATGATTTATTCAACCATTTTGAGCCCTCAACATCTTCACAGTAGAAGGAGTTTTCCAAAAGGTCAGTTTTCAGTGACCTAAAACAGCATTTGCGTGTGGATGAAAGGTCAGAAAAATTCCCTTGTACGTGTAAACACGACCTAAGCTAAGCTAGGCAGCTTTTTCTGACAATACTGGCAAACTGAAACTGATACATCTTCATAACACTAACTAGAATCTGAACATCTTTCTGGTTTTTTTCTGGTGTTAACAGCGTTTTGAACATTTAATGTCTCCCAGCATTATGGGCTAGAGAAAATGATAACCTTTTAAAGGTCCAACAATTGAGCCCTGTGGGACACCATAATAAGGCACATAAGGACAGGAGAAGCAAACCCCTGCAAGGTGAGAGAGGGGGGCGATGTGTGAGAAGAAAATTCTCAGCCAAATTAGAAAACTTATGTGGGGGAAGCCAAATGTCAGGTCAAACATAATTAGACAGGGGGAGAGGGAGAGGGAGAGGAAGGGCAAGAGAGAAGAAAAAGAGAGAAAAAGAAGTGTGAGAGAAATATAAAGGTACAGCGATTTTTTTTTTGTTGAGCTTTATTTCTTTTTTAATCATGAGAGATGAAGCAAGACTTGTCAGAAATGTGCTAATAAGTCTCTGAAGAAAAGAATTATGCAATTTAATGTGATGTGGTCCTCTAGGAAGAAGTGGACATTTCAGCCAAGTCCACAGCGAACAAAGCGAGGGGATTATATTAGTCCCCACTGCCTCACTTTACAAGGCATTTACTATTCTCTCGAAGAACTAACAGAGCAAAAATCAACCTGGAAATTGAACTGACCCTTTCTCTATCTAATTAGTTCATGTCCCTGCTCATATTAAGCACAATTCATATCATTTAAAAGACATAATTCTTGTTGGCCTCCAGTCTTCAACTAAAACATGATATATCAAAGTATATATATATAGTCCCGATCAAAAGTTTAAGACCACTTGAAAAATGGAAAAAATTCATATTTTGAATGGTTGGATATTAACATGGTTCCAAGTAGATCTTCAACATCCAACAAGAAGAAATGGGAGTGAGAAAGACATTGTTTTGAGCAGGCAACTTATTGAAAACAATGCTTAAACTGAAACAGGCTGTTTTACAGCTGATCAAAAGTTTAGGACCACACCTCCAAAAAAAACCATAAACCCCCCAAAATAGAAATCAAAGGTCCAAACATGAACTCAGTACTGAGTAGCTCCACCGTTATTGTTGATCACTTCAGAAATTCGTTGTGGCATGCTTGATGCAAGCGTTTCCATGAGGTGAGTGGGAACATTTCTCCAAGTGGTGAAGACGGCCGCACGAAGGGCATCTAGTGTCTGGAACTGTTGTCCATTTTTGTAAACTTCCCTTGCCATCCATCCCCAAGGTTCTCAATTGGATTTAGATCAGGGGAACATGCAGGATGGTCCAAAAGAGTGATGTCATTCTCCTGAAGAAGTCCCTTGTTCTGCGGGCATTGCGTACTGGAGCGTTATCTTGTTGAAAAAAACAGTCGTTACCACACAGACGAGGGCCCTCAGTCATGAGGGATGCTCTCTGCAACATCTGAGCATAGCCAGCGGCCATTTGATGCCCCTGCCTTTTAAAGGCATGTGATCCTAAACTTTTGATCAGCTGTAAAACAGCCTGTTTCAGTTTCAGCGTTGTTTTCAATAAGTTGCCTGCTCAAAAAAATGTTTTGTTTCTTCTTGTTGGATGTTGAAGATCTACTTGGAACCATGTTAAGATCCAACCATTCAAAATATAAATTTTTGGCATTTTTCAAGTGGTCTTAAACTTTTGATCAGGACTGTATATAATGACCCCTTATAGTCACACATGAACACAGTGTGAAAGAGAACCTGGGATTCAAACCCACAATCTTCTGATTGCAGGAATAAGTCCCTAACCACTAGGCCACCAGCTGCCACCACATTTTGTACTATTTCTTCATGTACCAGAGACACATGAAGTCAAACACAGATTTTTTTTGCAGAAATCCCCACAATAACGCAGAAACTGCAAATATCCTCGCCTTTTTTTTGAGAACTGTATTACCGCCACCAGCCCAGTGGTGGTGGTAACACACTGAAAATTTGCCAACCACCGTAAAAAGTAGAAGAAGAAGAACCTGGCTGCTCTGTGTCTTATAATCCTATTTGTATTTTAAACTTTCCCCCACCAAATTCTCAAGTTATCACAGTGTATGTAGTATCAGTAAGCTGTGCCCTGTATAAACATGTGGGTAGAGAGAGTTATTTCAATGTTTTTGTGAATGAGTCTTTGCACGCTGCTAATGTTAACCGTAAATGCTAATGGATTTTCTCCCTCTCACGCACACACACATCCAAATAAACCAATCTTTCCTACCTTGTCCCTGACTTAACTGAGCATCAGCACAGAGAGCTGTCTTGTTCTTTTGTGTGCGAGTCTTTGCACACTGCTAATGCTAATGTTTTTTAAGCAATAAAGTTTTCTGATTCTGATTATTTATTTACCTTTACATTTTCTTTATGGGTAATGGGTAGTGTTCTGTGAGCATATTTGAGGCATATTTAGGATTTACACTTAAAAAATAGGCGTTTTTAAGCATTTTTTTAACCAAAACCCTACAACGCGTTTTTTCAAAATACGTGGGTACTCTTGGAACGTAACCCCAGCGAAAAGGGGGATTACTGTGATTTCTTTATTTGACCTTCCCCTCATGCCACCTCCATCTATTTCCAAGTGAAAGTGGTCAGTTAGCTCAGGGAGCATAAATCAGAAATGCACTATATGGCAAAATGTATATGGACACCATACTTATTATTGAGGTGTTTTAGCAGGTGCATAAAAAGAAGCATCCAGTAGAATGGGTCAGACTGAAGAGCTCAGGAACTTCACATTGTTTTTGTAAATGTTTTCACCATCTTAGTATGTCACCTTTGTCCAATATCAGTTCATGGAATCTGTGGCCTGCTTGATATGCCCTGGTAAACTGCAAGCGCTGTTATTGTGAAATAGAAACTTCTTGGAGCAACAACACCTCAGCCACAAAGCAAAACCACAGAAACCACAGAGCAAGTAACCCTAACAATTATGCCACAAGCATGGGGCAGATGGTGGCCTAGTGGTTAGGGAGCTGCCCCTGCAACCAGAAGGTTGTGGTTTCGAATCCCAGGACTGCTGTTGGTACCTCTGAGGTACCCTTGAGCAAGGCACACACTCCCCGGGTGCTGTGTTCCTGGCTACCCGCTGCTTCACTTGGTGACTGGGTCCAATGCAGAGAATTTCATGCTGTTCATGCTGTGGTCACTTCGCTTAAATACATTTTTTCACTTAATGTAAAAATATCTACTGTGGCCTTTATCGATAAATGATCCCAGCCCTTGTCAGTAAGACGCATACAGACAGTGCGTACACATCTTTAAAATCCATAGATTAATGACGGAATGGCTTTTTATACGTGTTTTTTTTGCGTATTTTTTTGTGTTTTCTGTGGAATCTGATGTGATGTGGATGGCAACAGTGCTTCACCTCATAGTCATGGGTCTATGGCCCAAAAACAGAATTTGCTTGTGACCGACGTAGCTATCCACCGCCGCCCAAGGTAGAATCACCTATTCCCGGGATGCCCTGTTGGAGCTGAGTAGCCTCCATGCATTCCCTCATTCAAACACCATACCTCGGGAATTACTTCAAAGACAAAATGTAAAACATTTGAGAAGGAAAAGAGCCTCCAGAGCAGAGATACACAACAGGTTGCATCACTCTGTCAAATTGCTACGGAACAAGACGGATTAACTTTCTGCACTGACCAAGTATGATCCGGATTCCCATCAATCAAGCATGCTGTGCTTTACTGAGACGTGGCTCTCTGAGGATGCAGATTTGAAGGATTTGACATCATCCGATATGACAGGGACACAGTCAAAACACGGAAGTGGATTGGGGGCGGGCTTTGCATGGCTATAAAAAAAATCTACGGAGCTGCTGATCTGCGAGCTGCCCTTAGAGCGCCTGGAGTGCGAGATCGCTCGGGATTTCGGGGTCGACCTCCGCTTCCAGATCTCCGCCGTGAAGAAACACCATCGTTACCGGCGCCGGTCCGGCGTCATGGCTTTGATGGAGATCCACCGTTACCAAAAATCCACGGAGCTGCTGATCTGCGAGCTGTCCTTCCATCCTTCCATGTCCGTTCGGGATATCAGGATCGACCTCCGCCTATAGAGCTCCGCCGTCATGGCCATGCAGGAGGCCAGCGAGGCGAGACTTGGTGGATCTGTGCGTGGATATGAACCTGTGCACCTTCCACTCCAAGAGAGTCACCATCATGCCTAAAGATATCCAGCTGGCCCCCGTAACCGTGGAGAGTGCGCATCTGAAGAATACCACAAGGATTATGAACTCTTTTTAATTTATTTATTCTTAATTTTTTATTACTTTATAACTTCTGTAAAGTGACCTTGAATGCATTATTATTGTTATTATTATTATTATTATTATTATTATTATTATTATTATTATTATTATTATAAACAGGAGGCGGGCCAGCAAGTACACAGTGAGAATGAGGGAGAGCTGCAAACAACTATTAGCTATCATTTAGACCACACTACTTACCCAGAGAATCTTCACAAATCACTGTAATTTTAGTTTATGTTCCAGGCCCTGACTTTAATCTAGCTTCCGAGCACATAACCGGACATTATAATAAAGTGGTGACTCAGACCAGAGAGCAGCCAGTGTTTATAATGGGTGATTTTAACAGGTGTGATATTTCCACACTTCTTCCCAATCTAGAGCAATAAGTCACACTCCAGCAAGAAATCAGAACATACTGGATTTGTGCTTTGGCAACATACCTGGGGCATACACTTCTAAACCACGCCCACCTCTTGGACTGTCTGACCACAATGTGATTCACCAAAATATAGGTCACAGCTGAAAACAGGGGAAATTATTACAAAGACAATCAAGATATGAAATGAGGATGCAACAGAGACAGTAATAGGCTGTTTTGAGTTGACGGAGTGGGATTTATTTTTTAATGACTGTGGAAATGATCTTAACAGGCTTTCCGATACACTCAGAGTACATTTTATTCTGCGAGGAAATCGTCACTCCCACTAAAACTGTAATCTTATATCCAAACAACACAAAGTGGATTACCAAGGACATGAAAGCCTGCTGCTTAGTTTAAAAGGAATTTGCTTTTTTACAAGGAGACAAAGTCAGGGTGAGGGAGCTCCAGAAAGAATTCAGGAGGAAGGCCAGACTGACTAAAATGAAGTGTAAGGAGAGTGTGGAGAAGAAATGAATATCAGGAAATGTAAGAGAAGCATGGCAGGGCTTAAACACCAGCATGGGCAGCGCAGTAAAACCTGCAAAGGCCAACTGTTCAGACCCCATCACTCTTCCGGGAACAATAGAACACCTTCTTCACACGTTTCAACACCAATCACTTGGTCTCTGGCTCCACCCTTCAAGCACCCATTATTGATGAGCAGGTGGTTACTTCTATCCTACAAAGAGTAACAAAGCCGCTGGTCCTGAAAGGCTAAGAGGCAGACACTTAAGGAATTCAGCTAAGTGGGGTGTTCACCAGGCTGATCCAGGACCTTCTGGACGCCAGAATCGTCCCCAACCAGTGGAAGGAATCAAAAATCATCCCAATCCCCAAAAAAACACAACCTAAAGATCTGACGGACTACAGGCCAGTGGCCTGAAAAGCTATTTGATTCGGAAAACAGCGACACTACCAAAACGCCACTGAGAAATGTAGTCAAACTAGCAGCGTCACTACTTGTAGCAACGCTACTGCCCATCACTGGTATCTATGTATCTATGTATGTATCTATCTATCTATAAACCTACCAATATGTTATTGAGGAAAATACTTTGGAGCTTGAGTTTATGGTCTAAATTTGATGTCATCATTGTAGTATGTTCCATTTGTCCAAATAAAGGGTCAATAATTCTTAGGCTGTCAGTCCATTATTTCCATTTCAACTTCTCATATCACACACAATAAGACAAATTGGAACAATAATACTAGGAGGAGCAAATGGCCGTCAGGTCACCACTTACTTCAACACTCACGCATTGTCTCTGTCTCTCTCTCTGTCTCTCTCTCTGTCTCTCTCTCTCTGTCTGTCTCTCTGTCTGTCTCTCTGTCTGTCTCTCTCTCTCACACACACACACATACACACACACATACATACAAACAAACAGAGCAACGCACTAAGGCATAATGCATGCAGTGAAAAGCAGAGTTTTCGGCTGTGCTGAGCTTGGAGAAAAGGCTCATTCATCACTTTGCCTATCAAAGGAAGTCTTTACACACACATCATTCACAGAAACACACCCTCACACAACACATGTATGATTAATGTATGATACACCTTACTGTATGACACACACTTGTCATTTCTTTTATGTTTTACATAATTAGAAAATGCCACCTACACTCCGCCACTGCAGTCATTGCATGCATTATTGAAAGGTTTTACATCAAAAAATGGACAGAATTTAGCTGTTAAGTGCAAAACCATTACATTCCAATACTGGGTCTGGCATCCATACGACATCTAACAAAGAGCTATTAGGAATTCAGCCATTTGCACACAATTCCATACTGGACACTTTATGTGCACCCACACACACACAACAACACACACACACACATTCAAATTAGTAGGGGACTCATTTGCATATTGAACACTCCTGCAGCATTAATATTCCGAGGTCTGATGTCGTGATAATGATTAAGGAAAGATAAATAAAGTCGACTTCGGGCTGAAATAATAAAAAAATTCTCAGATAATCTGTGGCCACTGAAGACATAATGAATAAATAAAGAGAGGGGCCGATTCAAAGGGCGGAGGGGGGGGGGGTGCTTAAAGCGGTTGAGAGAGAGACAGAGAGAGACAGAGAGAGATAGAGAAAGAAAGAGAGCGAGAGCAAAAGAGAGAGCAAGAGAGAGACAGTCATAGAGAAAGAAAGAGAGAGCAAGAGAGAGCACGGGAGAGAAAGAGACAGAGCACGAGAGAGAGATAGAAAGAGTAAGAGAGAGAGAATAAAAAAAGAGACAGACAGAAAGAGAGAAAGAGAGACAGAGAGAGAGACAGAGAGAGAACGAGAAAGGAAGAGAGACAGAGAGAGAGAGAGCATGCGAGAGAGAAAGAGAAACGGAGAGAGAGAATAAAAAAGGGACAGATAGAGAGAGAGAGAGAGAGAGAGAGAGAGCGAGAGAGAGAGAGAGAGAGAGAGAGAATGAGAAAGAGAGAGAGAGAGAATGAGAGAGAAAAACAGACAGATGGGGAAAAACCAAAAGAGTAGAAAGACAGACAGAAGGAAAAGTCAAAGTATTCATTACAGGGAATAATTAATTAGTGGAAGCTGAATAGTAGGCGTAATAGGGGCTGGCCTCATTAAATCCCTATGAAGGGTGTGGGTTCTGTTCTGATGGGAAACGACAAACTCGCGCCTCTCTCGCTGCTGCCGCTGGTGCCGTTGCTGCTGTTTGTTATTGTAGGCCCTGCGCCGAATAATTTGCCGGTGATTGGGCCGATCTGTGGAGCTTAAAGAGAGCTTTTTTTCCAAGCAGCCGCTACAACAAAAGAAGACTAATGACTTTACACCAGCAGATGACAACGTTAGCCAGTGTTACTGCAGGAGATGTGACGGCAGCACCAGCCAAGGATGCACTTTCAATGCACCGTAGCAAAATGAAGGAGGAAAAAAAAAAAGAAGAAGAATACACAGAAAACAATTACTAAAACTTAAAGGGAAAACCACATTTCCTGGGCTGTTTAGACGTATTTCAAGCTCTTCAAAGTTTCCAAAAAATCTAAGCTGCAATGACAGCCTTGAAAGAGGCCTTGCCAATTGCCATTCATGTACATACATCAGTCAAGAAACAGTGACATCACAACCATGAAGGGCTGATAAATTTGTGATGTCACTGTGTAAATGACATCGGTTTTGACTGACAGCCCTGCTAAATGTAACACTGTTAAATTGAGGGTGAAATCCTCAAAGTTCTGACATCAGAACCATGAACATATTTATTTAAGCAAAAACTTAAAAAATAATGGTTTTGATGCTACTGCAGACAGTTTATAGTTGGGAAAACGAGGAAAATTCAGTCTCTGGCTGTTGGGAAGTCACTCAGCCTTCCAGTGGCTCCACATATTCAAGCATATTTTACAGCCATGAACTCTATGGTTAGTTCCACAAAATAATGTTTTGCAAATGCTTTACTATTTGAAAGGCCACTGAGCAAGATTTTCAAATACAGGACTATTGAATACACACAATGGGCTTCGCAAATACAAAACACAATTTAAAACTATATTGGTCATTGCTCTGAAAATACAAAACACAGCTTTTAAAACAGCTCAAATACAAAGACAAAATTAAAACTTATGTCAGAGCTCCCAAACTGTCAGGGCTCCCAAACATTTGCATACACTCTTCTACTTTCAGCTGCTACCGATTAAGAGTCGCCACAGCAGTTCCAATTTCTTCTGTCCTCAAACCAACTGCCTGCATGTCTTCCCTCACCTTCCCTCATCCATTAATTGGACCTTCCTCCTTCTGCAGCTCCATCCTCAGCATCCTGCTCCCAACACACTCAGTCTCTCCTCAACATCCTCCTCCCAACACACTCAGCCTCTCCTCAGCATCCTCCTCCCAACA
>JBBPDE010208961.1:0-14908 GCA_037974605.1 Nannopetersius ansorgii
GTGCCTCTCTACTAGGGGTAATATGTCCTAGGGTGAAAGCCCCTAGGTGGCGTTGTCGGACATCTTTATGGTCATTGCACCACTTAAAATAGTATGGCTGCATAACCATATGCAGTCCCTTTAAATTCACCCCTGACCGCCCCGCCACAGAAAGAAAGTATTTGAGATAAATTACATACAATTGTCCAAGTACATACAATTGTTTAAGTATCATGACGAATCTGTACTTGCCCCTATTAAGTCTACCAACACAGCTCAGTATACATTTTTCAGTTTTCAGGCTTAATGGCCAGACGATTATCGTTTAACATTTCTCAACTTTTACCCCTATATATCTATATCTATATATCTAAATCTATATCTATCTGTCTATCTATTTATCTATCTATTTACACACACACACACACACACACACACACACACACACACACACACACACACACACACATCCCATTTGGATGGGAAGTGAAACAGCTATTTTTTAAAATGCTGGGGTATGTGGGCTGACTGGCTAAATTTTTACACTATCATCAGCTGCTTTAATAAACCTATTCTGACCATGAACCTTTCAGTTTTGAAATAGTTCAGTGGATTAAGGGCTGGATTTGGCTTAAGGCTTGATCAGCAATGGCCTGAGGGAACCTTATGCTGCTTCATCTGCTCAGCCCCAGCTGCATAGGGGGGAGTCTGTAGTGTGGGGAGTGAAAATTAAGATTGTGTTGCATTGATTGATTATTTTTCTACACAGTTTGGCCATACTGCTAAGGGTGTGGCACCATACATTGCCGTCAAATGTGTAAAATTTCCAAGAGATTTTTGATCATTTACAGTTATCAGTTATCTTTAACTGTTATATGATAATACAGTAACCCCCTCCCCCACCCTTACGTGTCAGGGGTGTTGATTCTTTTACATATGACTATTTTCTGAAACACTCAGCTTTATGTTCATCAGACTTTATTTCCTTGCATGAAAAGTACATTTTGCAAAATGATGTAATGTCCCTAGTCAGCAGCCACTAGAGGCCATTGGACTAACTCAATATATTTTCAATTTTGAGTTTGGTCTCATCCTTGGTCGGCATTTCGAATAAGGTTTCGCAGTTGGTCAGGGATCAAAGCATAATTATGTTAAGGTGTTTGGTGTTTGCACACAGCTTAAATAGGCTATTTGTGTGTTCCTTCTCTCTAACTCCACTGTAGGTTGTGTTTCATTCAGAATGCCTATTTTGTTTGTGTTTTTTGGCCATTGTGCCTCTTTGCTTTGAATTTAAATAAAGAAAGAAAAGATGGAAGTCTGCATTTGCGCCTGCTTTCTTGGCACAGCCTGGCACAGTCTGGCACAGCTTGTTGTGACAAAATAATTATTGAACTCATTACATTTTCAAACTGTTTGTCAAACTATTAGTCTTTTGGCCTTGAAGTTAACACAGCTTAGAGGTTTGAATGCTAATGAGAGCTTGTCGTTGGCATCATTCCTATACAGACAATGTCATAAATATTTACATTTTCCTTAAAATCAACCTAATTGCTCCATAATGTTATTGCAAACATGCTCATTGTCAGGATGGGAATTTGGGCTCCAAATTCTCCAGTGATGTTTTGATGGATGTCCAAGAAACAGCCCTTTTTACTCAGGTACATATTTGAAGAACTTCTTTCGGACTTTAGTTGTCTTGGTTACATTTTTGTTATTATTTTAGTCATAAAAATTTTATTTTAGTCATTTTAGTCACTACTAATTTAGTTTTAATGTTATGCCATATTGGTGACACCATCTTTATTGATTTACTGATCATTCTTTTGTTTTGACCATTTATTGTTTTTGGAGGCACATCTAGAACACTAACATTTTTTTATTATTATAAAGCAGATTTGTATCTTCCCTAGCCTAGACTGAGCGTTGTGATGTGTCAGAGCTGTCTGACAGAGCTTCTGCAATGTATTTAATGATGAGTTTATAAAATAACTATAAAAGCATTTTGAGCCTGCAGAGGTAATGTGATTCATAAGGGACTTAATGTAATTTCTTGTGGAAGACACGCAGTATGCTGTCCTTTGCTGAAACAATTAATGGGAGCCAAACAAAACAGAATTAAAAGATCAGCTATAACAAATGAAGAATGAAACACTGACAAATTGATTGTGCTTATTATTAATAGTATCAAAGTCAATCACAGTAAACTGCTGTAATGATCATAAAACATTACTCTGATACATTGCCTCATTTATTGTGTCCCTTGTGGGGGACTAGAAATATTAGAACCAGAATGAACAAACAGTTCATTGTTTTGTGTCAAAACAGAAGAAGCACTGTTTGGTGTCGCGTACGAACAAGAATAGACTGACTCTTTGCTCAAACGCTGCATGGTGGAAGATCCCAAACGCGGATGACATAAGAGAGACGGTAAGCCATGCGATTTACTCTAAGAATGCTCTGGGAGGAATCCGGGTTCTCTCACACACACAGAAAGGTTATAGAACCACTCCAAAAAGCTCAGAGTACTCACAGTACTGTAGAATTAGGAGAAAAGGGACACAGGCAACATGAAGCATGATACTTCAATGTCTGTGTGTCAGACATCTACCTGCTTCCTGTTTATATACCTTACACGAGTCATTTCCGGTGCCAATTAATGTCACGCGGTCTGGTGTGCATGGCAGTACCCCGCCCCTCCAGGACCGGCACCAGACGGACCCGGCTGAGAGGACACCCGAAAACGGTAGTCCCTGATGAGGGTGGAATCCAAGATGAAGCGTCCGGGGACCCTGGACCATTCCTCTGGACCATAGCCCTCCCAGTCGACTAGGTACTGAGTGTCACGGCCATGCCGTTGTCCAGGACCCGCCGAACGGTGTAGGTGGGACCACCGTCGATGATCCAGGACAGAGGAGGATCAGGAGACTGGGGAGACAGAGGAGAGAAAAAAAACAGGTTTAAGCTGTGAAGCATGGAATACTGGATGGATCTTGAGGGAGGCAGGCCGCCGGAGCCAGAGGGTGACAGGGTTGATGCGATGAGTGATGCGATAGGGTCCCATGAACCGAGGGGAGAGCTACTTAGATTTGGTGTACAGGTTGACATGGTGTGTGGAGATGTAGACCCTGTCACCAACATGGAATAGTTGCCTCAGAGGGTGCTGACGACTGTGCTGCCAGACCTTCCAGGTGTCGGCATTGATTATGGCTCCCCTGGGATGGTTCCATAGCCTTTGACACCTGCAGACCAACCGTTGGGCCGAAGGGCCATCAACCTCCGGTTCTTGATGTTTGGAGTCTTGAAACCACTACACACCTCAAAAGGGCTGAGACCTGTGGCAGATGAGATGTAAAGGTTGTGGGAGAGTGCCGCCCAGACGAGGTAGTTGGCTCAGGAGCGCTGGAGATCCGAGTCAAAGCACCGAAGGAAGCACTCCAGTTGTTGGTTGGTCCTCTCCGTCTGACCGTTCTTCTGAGGGTGGTAGCCAGACGAGAGGCTGGTGTAGGAGCCAATCAGACGGCAGAAGGCCTTCGAGAACTTGGCAGTGAACTGGTGCCCTCTGTCATGAGACAATGTCCCTGGGGAACCCAAGCAAGCGGACTACAAGAGTTTGGGCATCTCCATGGCCGAGGGGAGTTTGGTCAGGGCTTGGAGAACCGATCCACATTGCTGAAGATGGTGTTTTTCTCATGGGAGTCCGGGAGACCAGTGACGAAGTCTAGGGAGATGTGTGACTAGGGTTGTCGAAGGACTGGCAAGGGTTGGAGGTCCTCGTCAGACGGAGTATTAGGGGTCTTGGCACGGGCGCAGACCGAACAAGCCCATACGTATTCTTTAACATCTTTCTTCATACCTGGCCACCAAAAGGCCCGTTGGAGGAAGGAGATGGTATGGGTGATGCCTGGGTGACCAACCATGGTAGAGTTGTGGGCCCATTGAAGGACCTCCTGGCATACAGTGGTGGGAACATAAAGTCTCCCTGAGGTTTTTTACGCTGGGGGAGTCTCCAAGGCCTACGTGTGGAGGAAGAATGGGCACGGGTAGGAGATGAAGTCAGTGAGAGAGTAAAGATGGCTGCGGGGTGGTACCATGTCCGGCAGGAGGTCAATGGCCAAGTCGTAGGGGGGACGAGGTTGTAGACGAAGGGCTTGTCTATTACTGAACATTGGCCTTCAGGTCGATGTCGGGGGCCTCGGACTCCCCAAAGCACGTCTCAGCCTTAGCCGCCAAGCAGAGCTCTCTGCAGGTCGGTCCCCATTGAAGAATGGGGTGCTGGGTCCAGGAGATGATGGGGTCGTGCTGAATCAGCCAGGGGTGCCCTAAAATGATAGTAACAAGGAACTGTATGGATTCGGAGTGTTCTTCATGTGTCATGGTGATGGGGTGAGTGCATAGATTTATAGGGCTGTTTGAGAGGTGATGTCTACAGGGTGAGATAACACCTCACCCCCACTGGGTGGCGAATTTCTGATCGATGAAGCTACCCGCTGCGGATGACATGAGAGAGCTTACTTGGTTTAAGAACGCTCCGGGAGGAGTAAGGACTCGCACCAAACGAATCCGCATTCTCACACACACACACAGAATAGAACTGTTCCAAAGAGCAGGAGTACTTACGGTACTGTAGAATTAGGAGAAAAGCGACACAGGCAACACAAAGCATGAGACTTCAATGTCTGTGTCTTACGTGAATCATTTCTGGTGCCGATTGACGTCACGCAGTCTGGTGTGGGAGATGTTTCCTTGTGAATTCTTTTCTATTACCAGGTAATTCATAGTGGTTACTGGAAAAGTAGTGAAGTGCAAAAGTTACCGAAAAATGTATTTGTCACGGTCTGGTCAGTGGCCGGTTAGGGCCACTCTTTTTTGTTAACGTTAACCAGCCTGTTTTTGTTCTGTTTCAGTTCTGAGTTCTGGGGGTCTTTTATTTTGAAGTGCTTTCTGGGGTTTGCTTGGGTCACATGCTTTTCTGTTTCACATGTTTCTTGTTTAGGCCTATTATGTTTAGTATTTAAGTCTGTATGTTTCAGTTTCTAGTCATGTGTCCATCGCCTCGTCTTATCTGACTTTTGTAAACGTATCGGGTCCTATGCCTGTTTTCTTTTATGTTTTGTTTCCTGAATAAAGAACCACAGCATGGATGTCTGCTTCCCAGCCTGGTCTGTACAAAGAGGTAAATCACGAGAGCCGGTTAGACCCGGCCCATGTGACAGATGGACACATCCAACCCTTACCTCCCAACAAAGGGAGGAGGTCAGCACGTGGAACGCCGCCATGAGAACCTGGGCAGCGGACTACATGGACGCTGGAGGATGAAAGCCGCAACTGGCACGAGGAAGCCACCGCCTGGGCTACAGAGTGGGTTGCAGCAGACTCCGAGGAAGAGTGTTCGCTGTTCTGGAGCAACCGACCCCCCTGGGAGCTGCCATGGGACATGCTTCCGTTGGGCTCGGAGGACGAAGACCTCCCGGAAGTCATCCCCCTTTCCACACCAACAACGAGGCAGAGGCGAAGGAAATGCGGAGCGTCTGCGGCTCCTCCATTACCAACAAAAGTTGCCTACATGGAGGAAGAGGGTGAGTCGGAGGAAGAGTGGGAGTCCTTCGACCTCGTAGCCTACCAGTTGAGGACTCCCAGGACAAAGAAACCCCGGAGACCACCCCCTTTCTCCAGCGACAAAGAGGCGGAGTAGGAGGAAACGTGGAGCTTCCAGGGCTTCCCCAACACCACCAAGACTGTCCCCGCTCGTGGGCGGCGCGGAGCTGCCGCTGCAGCACGAGGTCGGCACAGTGCGACCCGGAAACGCCTGGGGGGGAGCGTGGCCAGGCGCTCCCTCTCCACCAACAGCTCCAGGCACAACAACCACATTTGGAGTGGCTCGCACAGACCATCCGCGAGCTCCAAGAACGTCCCCAGGTCCTGACCGCTCCAGCTGGCCACCCTCACTCGCCAGAACCAAGCAGTAAGGCCCCTGTAGAGTGTCTCGGCCCGGGTAGCGGGCCTGGTAGCATAGCTGCTATAGACCTAGCTTCAGTTCTCCCCGGCCCGGTTAGCGGGCCTGCCATCATAGCGCCAGCAGACCTCGTTTCTGTCCTCCCTGACCCCGTAGCGTGTTCTGGCCCGGTTAGCGGGCCAGCTAACGTAGCTCCAGCAGGCTCAGCCTCTGTTTTCCCTGGCTCTGTAGCGTGTAGCGCCCCTGTTAGCGGGCCTGTTAGTGAGGCTACAGTTAGCAACCCTGTAAGCGGGCCTGTTAGTGAGGCTATGGTTAGCGGCCCTGTTAGCGAACCTGTTAGCGAGGTTACAGTTAGCGGCCCTGTTAGCGAGGCTGCTGGTGAGGCCACTGTTAGTGGGCCTGTTAGCGAGACTGCTATTGGGGAGGCCACGGTTAACAGGCCTGGTATTGAGGCTACTGTTAGCGGCCCGGTTAGCGGGCCTGTTAGCAAGGTTGCCGTCTGCGAGGCTGCAGTTATGGAAACTACTGTTAGCGGGCCTGTTAGCGAGGCAGCTATTTGGGCAGCTACAGTTAGTGGGCCTTTTAGCAAGGCTGCTGGTGAGGCCACTGTTAGCGGGCCTGTTAGCAAGGTTGCTGTTAGGAAGGAAACTGTTAGTGGGCCTGTTAGAAGGGTTGCTGTTTGTGAGACTACTCTGGTTGAGGCTACTCTGGTTGAGGCTACTCTGGTTGAGGCTACGTTAGGTGAGGCTTCTGAGGTTGTAGCTCCTGAAGCCGTGGCTCCTGAAGCTGTAGCTCCTGAAGCCGTAGCTCCTGAGGGTGTAGCCCCATTAGTCCCTGCTCCTGTAGGCCCCGCTCCTTACAGCCCTGTCGGCCCTGTAGGCCCCGCTCCTTATAGCCCTGTCCGCCCTGTAGGCTCCGCTCCTGTAAGCCCCGCTCCTTACAGCCCTATTGGCCCTGTAGACCCCGCTCCTGTCTGCCCTGCTCCTATTGTCCCCGGCCCGGTTAGCATCAGCCCTGCTAGCCTAGAAGCCCCAGTATCTCCCATGTCCCCTGCTCTAGCCTGGTTAGTGGGGTTTCTAGGGGGGATAGCAATAGCCGTAGAACAGGCTGAGAGGCTAAAGGGGCAATATCCAGATGAAAATATACCCATGTATTTTTTGGGGGGCGGGGCGTAGTAGGCTAGGGCCGGGTGGGTGGGGGCTGGAGGGGGTTAACACAGAGTCTAAGGGCCCTATCCAGCCTCCCAGAGAGAGCTGCCTGCCTGCCAGTGAGGGGTGCGAGGAGCATCCCGACCAGCCTCTCGGAGGGGGCTGCCTGCCTGCCTGCCTGCCTGCACAGGGCGCGGCGCCCCCGCCCAACTCAGGCCCACGGTGGGGCCTGCCTGACTACAGCGGCGACCCTGCTGGGAGACAGTAGAGACAGTTCAGTAGTTTGTCAATAATGTATAATAGTTAATAAATAAAGTTCATTAGTTAATTCATATTTTTTGTAATGGAGAATGTTCAGGGGTTAAGTGATAATGTTTTAGTATTGAATGGACAGTTCATTAATAATTTATATTAGGGAATAGATACTCTTTAGTAGTTTATTATTACTGTATAGTAGTTAATGGATAATGTTCAGTAGTTCATTGATAATGTACAGAAGTTGGCAAATAATGTTCAGTGGTTAAATGATAATATTTAGAAGTTAATGGCTACTGTTCTGTAGTTTACTGATGGTAGTTAATAGATAATGTTAAATTATTAATTGATAATAATTAGTTTGAGGAAATGTTTAGTAGTTTTCTTCCCTAGAAAAGTCTAAGAACCTTTATTTATGAATGAATTCTTCTCACAGTTCAGGTGGATCTCTGTCTCTGTGTCTCACTCTCTCTCTCATCCCTGGGGTGACCTTGTATTAATGAGAGTGTAATCATGAAGCTGAGAGCAACTCTTTCAGCACGCCCTTCCAGGCACCGGCACAACCCAAGTACAACACCACCATGCCAACCCCCACCCACAACACACACCCACCCACCCACCCACACACACACACACACACACACACACACACACACACACACATTAGCACAACCTTGTGGTTCAGAGAGCGTGAGTTCACCAGAGACAGAGTGTGAATGGTAAGAGAAGACAGACTGACAAAGAGAAGAGAAAGAGCCAAAAAAGCAACCAGCGGAAAGTGGATGAGAAGAGAGGGGCAAGACTGATTTGAGTGCGTCAACACCAAACTATAAGTAAGTACCATGTAAGAGAGGTTACGGAAGGAGGAGTGGAGAGACAGAGATGGGGTGAGAAGAGAGGGAAACAGGGGGAGTGAGTGCACCGATAGCAGGTTCAACAGAGAGCCTGAGGGAAACTGTGCTCTGAATATATCACTTCACGTCATGTGTGTGTGTGGAGGAGACAGACAGAGAAGTTTCACAGGGAGATTTTTGGACAGAGAGAATTTCTTTGCAAGTGTTTGAGAGCATGAGTGTGTGTGAAGGCTCAACAGTGTGTCCTACAGCCCCGGTGAGCTAGCCAGCACAGTCCACAGATGAAGCTAGAGTCATTCTGAATGCTGGAGGCCTGCTCTGTATGTTGCATCAATGATGTGACAGGAATAGGAGATAATGTTCTTGTCTTTATTACTCTGATGATTACAACTGTCATGTAGAGCTGAACTGCATAGACAAAATATTAGTATTGCAATTACATTACTGCTGTAACTAGGGAATGAAAGCTCTGTGGGTCACACCACTAACGTGACAGGACTAGGAGATATGTTTGTGTCGGCACTATTGTGATTTCAATGCACCTTTCACATTGATTTATACATAAATCTTTGCTGAATTTATGGATCAATAATGTGAAAGAATAGCTGGTATTATTTTGATGAAAATAACTGTCTTGTTTAATTACCATGACACATCAGAACTCCTAATATGTCATACAAGTGATTTTTTTTCCTTTTGTTCCAAAGAGCCAGACTTTTTGTATGTTTTGTATAGCCTTCAGGATCAGCCTTCCTGAAAAACTTTCAAAAGTTACCATTTCCATGCCTGAATATGACCAGAGGAATTTCAGAGGAATGTTTTTTGTGTGTTAAGCCACACTGTGACATGCTTATGAATCACTCAAGCAGAACAAGGCAGATCTAACCAGAACCAGTGAAGAAACAAGTGCAGATGATTCCAGATGATTAGGTTGTGATCAGTATACTGCTGGTGCTGAATGTTGAGGGGTTGGAATTCCTTCATCTAGATGCCTTTACAGCCTATAACAGCAAAACATTTGTCCTCATTTCTTTAATTCTCAAAATGTCAAAGAAAAGACAGTATAACAGCAAGATTGCACCACAAACTATAAAGAAATTAGGGCTGGCGCAACTGTTTTGCATACTGTTCTGTAAACACATATATAAGACACCATACACAATTCCACAAAAAGAGCATTATATTATAAATAGTTTTGTTGCTGCCACATAGAAGTCGCAAGGGACCAAGAGGCAGATGCAGAATTCCATACTTTAATTTTATCTTTATTACTAACCAAAACAAACCAAATGGCATGAAGGCCAAACAAACAAAATATCAGTCTTGATCCCCAACAGAACACCTGAACCAATAGGACCAATACACAAAACAAAGAGGTTTAAAAACCCTTCTCAATTAACCCAAGTACAAATGAAAAAACATGTTTCTATAACTTAGACGACCAGCCTGCTGTGAGTATTCACCCAGCTGGACTGCACGAGTCAAAATAAAAGTCCCTTATAACTAAACAGAAAGAGTGACCTCTAGTGCCCACTGACCATGGACATGACAGTACCCCCGCCACTCCCCCAATGGCGACACCCCGGAGTGGCAGACAGACAACAAGCCCACATAAGGGAGGAGGTGAGGTAGGTGGTGGCAAAAATGTGGACCCCGTAGGCCCCTACGTTTACATGACCAGGTCGACCTGTGTGGGTCCCACTCTTCGCTTCTCCCAAAGTCCCTGCAAGTGAGTCCCTTAACGTTCATTATCCAATGCCCCTTCGAGGGGCCCCTTGGGGCCATCCGTGTCTTCCGAGTCCTAGCCCCCTCGAGAGCCCACCTGAAGATCCCCTACCACACCTCCCCACAATGATACAATTCCAGAGCACCTGGGGTCCTCGTCCACTCCAGGGTGGTGGTGGCCACCTCGACTCCAGCCCAGGAACGGGAACTCGGGATGTGGCTTCAGGGGTTGCAGCATCACAGCATCACAAACCCTTGACGAGCGCTGCGACTTTGGAACCTGTGACAACGACTGCAACTTAAGGACCCATGACAAGGGCTTCAGCTTTGGGACCTGTGATGAGGGCTGCAGCTGTGCGAGCAGGAACTGGGACCCTTGACCTCGAAGCCGGTGTGGGCAGGGTCTTTGGACCCGGCGTGGGCAGGGTCCTCGAAGCCAGCATGGGCAGTTCCTGGAGGGCCGACGTGGGTACGGTCCTAGTCCTCAGGACTGGCGTTGATGCTGGTCTGGTTGGACTCGTTGGACCCACCAGTGTGGGGGGCAGACATCACCAAACCGGCATGGGATTCGCAGTACAGGGCAGTCAGGCACAACTGTGGGTGGATGAACTCCGGAGTATGTTGAAGACTTCTGGGGTGGCTGAAGATCGGGGTGTTGTGACCCACCTTGCTTCCTATGCCCACGAGCCATGGAGCTCCCGCTTCACCATCTGGCAAGTCTCCACCAGGGCTGATGAATTTTATTCACCTTGCACTGTTTTGTAAATACTCAGTGGTCCTATATGACAAAAGGGCTGAGCCCCCATTTCTCTTACAACATGGTCTATGGTCAGGCCCCATACCTGTAAAACATCAAACCAGCTCAGACCTATTTGCCTTTCTTTAAAGTTTCAGTGTCCGATGTGAATCCTAGTGGCAACAGAACATAATGAAGTGAGGAAAACTCAGTTTTTAACCATGGTTGATCAAGTTTATACCAGCTCAAGTATATGCTGTCATTAAAGAAAAAAACACTGAATGCTAATAACGTTTAAACTGATGCTAAGTTTTCTCACATTCTACTTTTCAATCACATTGCAGCACTGGCTGCAGAAGAAAAAAAAATGTGTTGAATTAGAAAGGGATGCAATACAGAACTTTATTTTGGTATCAGGACTTTAGAGCCTATTATATAGGCAAATGAAAAGAGCAATTTGTGAAAAATAGTTTAGAATTCACATCCTTGGTATGTTGTCAGATGCTGTGATAGCTTGCAGTGTTTCCTCTGGAGCAAGAACTGCATACATGCAATGTTTTTATTCATACACATCATTTCATGGAGCAGCTGGTGGAAGCTGGTAGGAAGTTGCCCCTGTCATCAGAAGGTTGTGGGTTCAAATCCCAACACTGATAGAGTCCTCACTGAGTTACTCTTGAGCAAGGTACCATACCTACGCACTGATCCCTGGGCACCCCTCATTGGTGACAGCTCCCTGATTCGTTTGGTGAATGGGTTAAATGCAGAGAAAGAATTTTACATTGTTCTCACTGTGTGCTGTGGTGTGCTGTGTTCATGCGAGACTATATTTTGTTTTTGCCTGGAGCCTTACATTCTCTCTCATCACTAACTCACATATATATGTACATATGTGTGTGTGGGTAGATTTACTTGATTAATATGTAGCAGTTACATGTAGTTTTCTCCTATGTTGCATTGAGCATGTTTGAGGGCTATAAAGTGGGTCATTCCTGACTAGAATGTGAATGGTAGGGATGCAGAGTTGACGGGCTGTTCCGGTAAGGAAATAGCAGGGTTGTGGGTTGGTTGAGGGGGCAATGCTCCTGCTGTTGCCATAGTTATTTTAAGTCAGGCCACAGTCATTCCAGCCAGACCAAACTCTCCCCTTTCTGGCAAATACAAAAGACCCAGTGGTGAGGCCTACGCTGAAAGGGAGCCGCTTCATTTCTTTACCATCAACACATGGAGAGCATCTAATGAAAGAGAGATTAACCAGCGAAAGCTCCAGATCAGATGGAGGTCAGGATTATTTCCAAAGAAGTGCCGTTAAACAGAGAAAGGCTTAGGGAAGTTTGCGTGTTAAAGGAACAGTGTGTAAAAAGACCATATCCAGCATATTTTTTGTATCATAAACAAGATTAATGTCGGGGATTTTTTTAGTTACATTTTATATGAGCATTTTCTAACCTCTTTTTGTCCTTTAAAATTAAGCAGGTTGTTGATGTGCATTAAGGCTGATATATGTTAATGACCTCTGTTCAGGTTGGCTGCCCTTTCTGAAACACCCCTTATGACTTCAAAGTACCGGAGCTGTCTAAACTACTGTAGGCTGAATAGGTTGGCATGTACATTTTTATTAATGGTGAATTAATGATAAGCTGATAAACCCACCTTTACGAGAAACCAGTGAGTCTTTAGTTTAATTTTCCTTGATAAGAATTACTTTCTGAATTTCTCTAAAATGCATAAAAAGAGGCAACATCTTGGTATCTGGTCCATGTTTGTTGTGCTGTAATTTTCCTAGGCTGAATTTCTTAATGAAGACACCAGCAATGCTGTGTATGTGTGTGGGATGCCAAGTACAACAGCGCTTGGCATGTCCCCAAATGAGTTCATGGAAAAAAAAGCTTTAGCCTGTTGGTGGTAACAGGGACTGAATTTTCTCTCATTCTCTCTCCACCCCTTTGCTTTGTTTCACAGCTTCCATTTAAAGACTTTTGCAAACATTATTTGGTATGGAATGCCAAGCTCTGAGACACACTGAATTGAGCACAAAGCTGCATGTCTGTGGTCAAGACTGTTTCAAATGACTGGTTCAGAGGACCCTGCAGCAGAACTGCTGTCAGGCCATGGATGAGGGAGTTATTTTAAAGGATCTCTAACTCTTCTTAAGGGAATTCTTAGGGGAGGCAGGTGTCCTCCTTGTATTCTTAATGGGTAAGAGGTGAGCTGTTCCTAAGGGCCCCACACTCTTAATAAATTCAAGATGACAAAATAGGTTCAACATCTTTAGCAACATCATTTAGAAACTATTTTTGGGTCTTTCAATGGACTGTTCTGTAAATAAACATTATGTGTAACGTCTTTACAGTTTACAGAAACTTCACAGAATACAAAGTCTCTATATAATTGTCATATGTGAACACACCACACCACAGCATGAACAGCATGAAATGTTTCTCTGCATTCAACTTATTCACCAAGTGAAGCAGCAGACAGCAGTGTGTCAGAACAGTTTGTTGCTCATCTAGCAGCTCAGTGGTGCCACTAGCTGTCCTCGGATTCGAATCCACGCCCTTTCAATCACAGGGACAACCAAAATACCATCTGCCCCATACCATATGGGATTGTATGTCCAGTCCAAGAACCAAAAAGTAATTTTTATTCTTAAAGCATGTGAGGCAAAGATATTTTGATGGGCTCTTAAATTATTTCTTGCTATTGAACTGTATATGCTTAAAAAAAACACAAAGCTTTAACACTAAGTGCTGAATTACTTAGAAAATTCCCATTTGATTAAGAAAATCTGAACATTGTTTGATTTTGCCTGATTCACCCAGTTAAAGGAATGAAGAATGCCTCTTCGGTAGTATGAGTGGAGTTGGTTCAATATTTGAATTGAATGATGCGTATAAAGCTGTCAGTAGACTTTGTCAAAATCTATTTAAACACTAGAGTGCAGCTTGGAGAGCAACTGGCAGCTAACATCTCATTGTCATCATCAATTGATCTAATTTCCCAGCATGCTCCACTCTGCTAAGTACTTAACTGTGCCCTGTGATTGACTCCCCCAGGGCAAGTTTGATGTGTGCATTAGTGGCACTTATGTGACTTCTCACTGGTCATGACCTTAAGCCCAGCTTATCTGTTAGAGAGAACATTGAACACATTCTTAAATGTCTTACGGTTAGAACTGACACTAAAGACTACGGTGTTGTGTTGTAGATACTATGGTATCTGCAACATACACATGGTCAGAAAGGGCCAAAAACAACACACACACATGTCAGAAAGCGCCCCAGTCAGAAATGCTTTGTTGTTATGTGAACTGGGCAAAATATGGAAGAGTAGTTCCATAATTTATGTTGAATTATAGACATAATGTTTTCACTACTGAGCGTGAGTGCCTGTTGTTTGTCGATTGTCGAGTTGTGTTCAGTTAACCATTCCCCACAATTATAAGATTCAGCATTGCTGCATGGGGTGGACCTGGTTTTCATTGCTCAGCAACTACTGGTAACACAAAAGACTGACTTCTCTCTGGAAGTTTAGTTCATGGTTATACTCACTTAAGTGAATAAAGGTTTCCTTCATATCTCTGGAGTGAATCTGCAGTTTTATATCTGAAAGCACACTTTAGTTGAAAAAACTCACAAAAAACTGTCATGCTACAATCTTACCTTATTGAAAAGCTACCCAAAGGCTTGCTGAGGGGAATGAACAGGTTTGAATTATGAAGTAGACCTACTCTCACACTCTTCTTCAGAAAATACCCAAATGGGCAGCAGCTTAAATATTATCTTAGAGAAGGGATCTAATTTATTAGTTTTTGCTTTTTGTTTGTTTGTTTGTGTTAATCATATCGTGTTCATAATATTATATTAGATATGGACTGGAGATATTGGCATCTGGCATCCAAGTGCTAGGGGACATTAAATATCCTTTTAGCAAATAAATAGCAAATGAAGGGTCTCCTTTTTCAATGATTTTTGAAACAGCAATGAAAATATGTGCAAAAACTCAAACTGACTAAGGTTAAGTCAGTAATATTTTTTATTATATTGTATTGTAGTATTTTTAGTTTTTAACACCTGCTTGTGTCGTGTATGTAACCCCTGAATCCCCAAATAGGTGAAAATGTCAGGTTACATTACAATTACAAACATAAATTTGGGTGTGGTGGTGGCTTTGTGGGTAGAATACTTGCCTCTGGACCAAGAGGTCATGGGTTTGAATCCTACCTTCAGCACACCACCACTGGGTTCCTGAGCAAGAC
>JBBPDE010209009.1:0-14904 GCA_037974605.1 Nannopetersius ansorgii
CTAGTGTTTGGAAAACAGTTGTTAGTTTAAATAACATACAATTTAGCTTATTTTAAGCTCAAGCCAAACACTTTTTTCTCATTTGGAGAATGAAGGTTCAATCACTTTTTTTTATTGTTGTTAAATTGTAACACTGTGTCACGTCTCGTGGCTTTACCCCATGAAGAAATGGCACAACTGCAGGTTAGAATAATCAAGGTTAGAAAAATGTCTATTTGTTGTCCATCTAACATCTCAACATCAGTTTAATAAACTCCACTTCTCTATTTGACACCCTTATTTGGACCCCTCTTGCAAAACAAGGATCTGTCTGTATTTGGTTTCCATATATGGGAGGTGTTTACTGTATCTGTCTCTCATTGGCTCTTAGTCACCCGAGTTATCATTACCTGTAATAAACCACTAAGTTGTATTAAACTTTTTCTTATCATAAATGTTGCATGTAATAGTCATATAGCAAGATTAGATACAACTGAAAGCGTACTCTAAGGAGATTAAATGTATTCTACAGCTGCAGAAATGTCCATATGTCCTGGGGCTATATTCAGTGAGGGGAGAGACACTTTTTGAGACAAAAAGAGGTGTGTTCAAGGCTTCACCAGTTGCAAGGCTTCAACTTATCTTCTCTCTGTCCCGTCTTTCCCAGGTAAGGCAGCGACTCTAACAGAGAAAGAGTGAGACATGGTAAGTAATCTAAGCTTTTGAAACAGATTCTTGGTGTAGGGCTGTTTCATTGTGGGCCTTAAGATGTTTTCTTTTTAAAACTGTAGTCCTTATGAAGTAGTTGTGTGCGAGTACACCTGATGGAGGTAAGACAGCAGACAAGCAACTTTGTGAGGAGGTGAATATACCTGAGCGTGTTGAGGTGTGTCTACCAGTGCTGACTTGTTTTCCAGCACAGAGGAATGTGGAAACTGAGTGAAATTAATACATTTACATTTACGACATCCAGAGCAATGTACATCAGTGCTGTCCACATCTGTTCCTTAAACCTGTAAAGCTAAAATTAATCAGCACCCACTATTCAAACAAGTTACTGCACGCTCAGTACACCTAAACATGTCAAAGAAAAGTCAGAAGCTAAGACAAAAGTAAGGAATGCATGGCGATATGTTTTTTTTTTTTTTTTGAGAAATAAGCAAGCAAAGTGAGAGACGTAGTTAGTCAACGAGGTGCTCCTTGAAGAGGTGGGACTTCAGATGACGCTTGAAGACAGTGAGGGACTCCAAAGGGAAGAGGGAGTTTGTTCCACCACTGGGGGACAAAACTGAGAGGAGTCTTGACGCAGGTCTCCCTGCTTGAAGCCCTGAGAGGACGAGAAGTGATGCTGTTTGATCAATGCTGTTATTCTTGGGGGCACGAGTCCATTCTTGGCTTTGGAAGCCAGTGTTTGAACTGAGCACCACGGGGAGCCAGTGAAGAGTACTTAGTAAAGGTGTGGTGTGAGTGAACTTAGGAACGTTGAAGCCCAACCTTGCATCTGCATTCTGAATCAGCTGAAGTGGTTTAGTTACCTTCTGTGGAAGTCCAGCCAGTAGAGAGTTTGGAAATGACCAGAGACTGGACAAGAATCTGTGTAGCTTTTGTGGTGAGGAAGGGTTGGATTCTTACGTGATCCACTCAGACCAATGATCAGAGTAAGCCTTGATCACAAGGGCAGCGAAACTTAACTGAAGTAATTTTAGGAAGGAGTCCAATCAGGGCATAAGGGACAGATCTTTTTAGGATTTTCCTCATTTCTGCCGAGCTCCAGGGTCCCCATTGATTATTCAGGACATGCATATAGATCTTGGTCATTCAAGTTTAACCTAGTGTTTGGAAAACAGTTGTTAGTTTAAATAACATACAATTTAGCTTATTTTAAGCTCAAGCCAAACACTTTTTTTCTCATTTGGAGAATGAAGGTTCAATCACTTTTTTATTGTTGTTAAATTGTAACACTGTGTCACGTCTCGTGGCTTTACCCCATGAAGAAACGGCACAACTGCAGGCTTCCACTCTCTGTTTTCTCTTTATTCAGAATTCACAAATAAAAACCAGGCTCGATGGCTGATAACTTTCCAAAGTATACTTGACTATGATTGAACAGAAATGTATCTGCAATGGTACAGGCAACGGTATCAATCAACGTTGGACCGACGCCCGTGGTCCACCTAAACTGAACCTAAATACAAAACAGAAGACACACACACAACCAATAACAGAACACAATCACTTAATCCTGTATTCCGGATGTCAAAATAAAGGCCATGAACATAAATAAAACCCCAGCGCCCCCCAGTGCCCGCTGACTGGCATCACACACTGGTGATGTAGTGCTTCTTGCCACAGCATTAATTTATCAGTCTGGTAAGACTTTTACACAGAAGCTTTAATATGAGATTAGTATTTAAGAGCTCAATACATCAAAGTTGAAATCTCTGTAAACAGGTTTATGATTCTATGAAAAAGTCCTGAATTGGTACAGATGGTATAAATGTTCCTCCCAGAGAAACACTAAGTTGCAGAAAAAGCTAGGAACCACTTTTTAAAATGATGCAAATACTCACATCCCTCTCTCTTTCGCCAGGCTTCAGGTGTAGGCATAAGCGATGAGGTTGTCATTCACTATGAAAAAATCAGAGTGCGCTATCAAGGTAGCGAAGAGCAAGAGAGGTTTAAGCTCTTGATAATGCGGATGAGTGAAAACCAAAAGACCATTATTGTCGACCACAAAGCCTCGCTGAAGATTAAAGATATCAAGAAAGGAGAGGATGTCTTTAAGAAGGTCATCAGCATGCTTCCTGATAATGAGTGCCGCTACGCCCTGTATGACTGCACCTACGAGAACAAAGAGAGTCTAAAGGAGGACCTGGTCTTCATCATGTGGTACATAAGCATTTACACATTCTCAGCTTTTTTGCATAAGCATTTAAACATTAAGAAATGTTTTAAAAAACGACTGTAATCTGACTCAAATAGAATTTCTGCAGGAAAGTATTGTTTTGAGCGGCTAGGAAAGATTATATTCAGAACAATGGTTTTATTCTTATGCAATATTTAGTTTTAGATTAGTTTCTTGGAATATCTTGGTTTAACATCAGCCCAACTTCAGTCTGGCACTGAATATAATCACCAATTCAGTTGCTGTTTTATTAAGCAAGGAAATCAAAATGAAACTTCAGAAATTCAGATTTTTTTTATTTAAAAAATTCAGAAGACCAATTTGGCCCATACCTGTTTTGTCATAACTGCTTTTGAAAAAAAGTAAAGTGTTATGGAGATCCCTGTTTGTAATTCTCAGGTGGTTAGAAATTCTAGGCCAATTACGAGTCAAAAGAGGAAGATTTTGCATACAAACATGACTTCTTTTCTCACACATCTGTCTATTCCTTTCCTTATGTGTTGCATAGGACAGTTGAAACTGCACCCTTGAAAAGTAAAATGCTGTACGCAAGTTCAAAGAATGCTCTAATGGCCAAGCTCCCAGGTTGGTTATGACGTTTGCTTTTATTATGTTCATTTGAGTTTGTTTTGACAAGTTTTGATAAAATTCTTTACATTTTTGCAGGTGTGAAATTTGTGTGGCAAGTGAATGATCCTGCCGACAAAGATGTATCAGCTCTTGTGGAGAAGCTTGGTGGAAGGGACGTAATAAAGACTGTAGAGGGAAAATCTATCTAAAGCTGAAGACCAACGAATATAGCCACACCTCACCTAAACTCCAATTGGACTTTACAGACACAATCATTTTTTTCTTTTCTGATATGATAGAGATGGTTTAACATGGTGCATGTATAGTATATTACCGTGCGCTTCTCGTTATCTTGCATAATTTGTTGACGTTCATATTTTCCCAAGTTAGAAATGTACCATTACCCATCATATGTTCACTGCACCACTTCAGACAGACTTTCCATTTTGATTCTGTGAGAAAAATTACTAGCTGGTACCTTAGGTTTCCTCCTTTTCCCCCACACGAATTCAAAGTTTTTGGAGATGTTCTTATCTTAGTGATTTGTTGATGGTTGTGTTGCCAATTAAAGAATATCCAGTATAACAAAATGGTCATAACATGATATATGTACTGGCTTCTGAAGACTATTGATATGCAGTCATATTCGCTACATGAATATGCTTCTGAAATCAAGGATATTAACAGGGATTCCCAATTTGCTGCACTGACAGCCTCAATTCTTCTGGGAGCATTAAGGGCGTTAGTGAGGACTGTACTGATGTTAGATGATTAGCTGCCAGATGCCAGATGCCACTAAACCTCCTATGAACAGTAACTGATGGAGCTCCATCACTCCACAGAACAGTTTGACACTTCACAGCCCAGTGCTGGTAGTAACCTAACTCAAACACCCAATTAAAAGAGTAAAAACTGTACTGCACATCAGGATCAGAGCTGAATATTCTTAAGTTTTTAACTGAGCATGACATATGATAGTCATGGCTGTAGGAATCCTGATTTGTTTTATGTCTTTTTAAAATAAATCTAATAGAATTAAACGTTAAACTTTTACGTTTAAAAACCTCGTTCATCTATCTCATCCAGAGCTTGAGGCTTGTTATGATTGGCATGGCTAAGGAGGCACAGGCACGGAGTCCCATTTTTCTTAGACTTTATTTACAGAACATAAACAAGGGATGAGGGCCAAACACACAAAAACACCTAAAACTCTGATACATGGTTCACAAACAACTCATTGAAAGAACACACTGAAGACGGTGGACCGACTCAAGGGCTTGACACAAGGTACACTAAATACCAAACTGACTACGACATGAACCAATAGAGACGTACAATCAGTTTATCTTAAACACTAAACCGCTGTAACTCAATACACCACACACCAGAACACAGAACACAATTTCAAAATAAAAGTTATTTTTAGTCATTGACTTTTTTTTTAATTAAAAGTCTCCTAGCTGTCAGTAGTATTAGAAGCATTAACTAATTTGTTAAGTGTTATTATTGGCAGTGTATGTTCAAACATGCTACATTGAACCGTTAAGGCAAATACCCATGGCAGACCACTGCAAACATTTAAACTGCAAACCAGAAATGGCTGCTTGCATTAGATTTAAAACTCCAGTTTTCACCAAAAATGGTACAGCTCCATTATATCTATCAGCACTAGTCAGTCAAATGACACCCTATTAAAAACATTTGATCCAACCATATATTATAAACTCATATTAAATATAAGTTAATGTTATATATTTGTTTTATAATAATATTTATATTATGTATAAAAATATAAAATAAACGTATTCAAAAGTGTTAGCATGCACCCTGGATATATTTGTACAATTACAGTCCTTGCGTTTCTAGGACCTTACTTTTTCCTCCCTCCAGGATCTTCCGAGCACAATGAAACCCATGACGTCAGGCGTTACAAAGAATAGCTGGGTTGTAGCCATTGCATTTAAATTCTAAATGATCTGTGAACTATAGTTAGAGACTTATTCTTTTTAATATTATGATCAGATTATGATTATTTTCTCAGGGGTTGATGCTAGCCTTGACAGATCAGGACCAGAGGCCGTAATGCGGTATTCGTGCAATTGTAATTACAGGCAGAGGTTAATACTCACATGATGCGAGTCAGCCCTAAGGTACAGATTACTCTTTATGAGCAACCAATTAAGTAGTAGGTTTTTAGGAGTGTGGATGGACAATGAATTAGCTTATGGAGAACATATCCAGAAAGTGCAAAAAGGCAATTAATATTATGAGATATCTTTTAGGAAGTAGCTGGGGGGCAAGCATGAGATTTCTTAAGCACATCTATACTGCTTTAATTAGGTCAGCCATAGATTATGCATGCATTACATATGGGTCAGCTGCAAATTCTCATGTACACAAACTTGATGTAATTCAGCTTTACATTTGTGCTGTGGGGCTTTTAACCATCAGTTTCAGCATTACAGGTGAAGGTTGGTGAAATGCCATTATCGCTGCAGCACCTCCAGTTAAGTATGACATACTGGACAACAGTGTAAGGACACAAACAGGACCACCTTACTACATCAGTCCTAGTGCATGGGCATAACAAATTTAACTGCTTTGGATGGGTTGGAGATAGTGATGCAGAGAAATTGGGCTTGGCTAAGTTCTCACAGAGCTGCACAGTGGCATTCTCAGATATTCCCCATTGGTTCTTCTCTAGTGCATTGTGAGATTGCCAACTTTTCAAAACACTGTAGAGAGTATGGTGGGATAAATGCTGTGGTGCAACAGTATTTAAGTCTCAAGTACAATGGTATGGTTCAGTTATATACAGATGGTTCAAAGGACTCCGGAAGAACAAGAGCAGCAGTAGATATTCCACAGTTTGAAAAAACAATTAAGCAAAAAGCACCAAACCATTTGGCAGTTGGCCCATGGAAATTTTAGCTATTATCTTAGCATTGGTATGGATACATGATTTTAGACCAAATAAATGTACTGTTCAGATTCCATGGCAGTTTTGGTCAGTATATATATATATATGCAGCATGTACATAAAGCGTCTACGATCCATTGATGCCGCACTCATAACAGTTGGTGGCGGTAGTGCACCGAGTTGGATGCAAACCGCCAATAAAAACTACAGACGAAGAACCAGAACCATAGTTCAATCCTAAATGTCTTCTTGTTTAAAGATTAAACGCGTTTTGATATATATCCAACGGCTACAGAATCAAATATTTGTCGAATAGGAAGGAACATATTACCTAACCAGCTAAGTTACTTAGCTAACGTTAGCTTATCTCTTGCTTTAAAGACCGAGTGAAGCGCATTCTTCTCCAAAGAGACATGAGTAAAAGAGAAGGTAATTCTAGAGCTGTAATTTTTCGGTCACTGCCCAGCTAACTGCCTTTTCGTGTTAAAAGATAACACGTGTGATAGACACATTCTCTGTTCTTTGTTAGGCAATGGAAACGCCCGAAAACAGAAGACTGAGTCAGTTCAGAAAACAGGCGACTCTGTGGCCCTGTCCTCTCCTGTGATCTCCGAATTCAGAGGTAAAGCCTATAGGGCATTCCTTCCAAACTCCGAGAGAAGAAAACAATTCGTGAATTAGTAATCACGATTATTACTGTCTAGTCATTAATCTCCGTGTGATATTGTATTGTGCTACTGTTCCAAATCTGAACAATAACCCAGAAGTTGCTCATTGTGTCGATTTCGAACTGGTGTACTTTTGTAGGTGATCTTTTTCCGTTTTTATGGCATTATGTTGCAAATAGGATTTGTGCAATACAACTCAACTGATTAATCTGACTGTCATTCCCTCGTCACCTGCTGCTATTTTTTGTACTCTTATTATTGCATTAACACTGAAGTCATTTCCTTTTGCAGTACTGATCTGCTGGTACAGCACACTAAATCTTACACATAGCAATGCCGGTGTTAGCTATTTTGTACAAGTAATGTTTGTGTTCTTGTTCTTGTACTATTGTTGTCTATATAAAAAATACATTGTCTTACTATATTTTATTCTTCATGTTGCACTAGTAATGCTAATGACAAAAGAATCTTCACTGGATTTTTGTTGTCCTACTTATTGTTTTATTTAGTGCTGTTCACATTGGTCTACATCTTGCATTAAGTGTAGCACAACAGCTGTTCAATGTAGAATAACTGCAACATGTCTGCAGCAACTGAACGCTTGTGTGGATGCTTTAATTCGCTCCAGTGAGTAGAAAAACAGTCTGTGCTCACCTGATGCCACGAACGCCAGAAAAACGCCTGATTCAGACATCAGTGTGGAGAGGCCTTACTTTTTCTTGTTATCCACAGTGTTTCAACAAGAACTTGACACCAAGCACGACAAATATGAGCGTTTGGTCAAATTAAGTCGAGACATTACAATTGAGAGCAAGAGGACAATATTTCTGCTGCACAGAGTGACGAGGTAGGTTCTAACTATATGGAAATACCACTTTTGTACTGAGAAAAACTAAACAGAATGACAGTCTATTTGAAGAAATGCATGGATTTTGGTCTATTTTTTACTAATTTGATCTGACTTTGCATGGTTTAGAGACCTTCATAGATTGATTTAATATATTGGGGTCTTAATTTCAGCAGTGACTGCATGTTTATCATATTACTGTATTCTGTCAAATCAGAAACACTAATGTATTCTGCCTAATGCAGTATGAGAACAATTGTTTCTAGTTCAGTGCTGCTCCAGTTAGCCTAATGTTTTCTGTTGTGAGCATGAATAATAATAAAGAAATTCACATGTTTATAATTATAGTCTATATTAATACATGTGCCAAAAAATCACCCAGTATTCTGTTTTTAAATACTTTTTAAATGTTTATATTTGTCATGTCTGAGTTTTGTTGCATTGCTTTCACAATGGCCCTTATTCAACAAAGATATGTATGGATGAATTTGACTGGATGAATGAATACAGGGGGATTTTACAGTTCTGTTAATAAAATATGAATAAAATTATTAACATTTTGTTGTCTCTTTGGAGTACATTTAAAATGGAGTGTAGTAACATTAGTTTTAGGGCTGTCATGATTAATTAGGAAAAAATTTAAATGAATCATTTCAGTGAATCAACTGGTGATTAATCTGCAATTTTATTTGAGAATCTAGATTATTCTTAAACTGTGTTCAGGGTCACTGAAAGAGAAACCCTCAATCTGCAGGATCTCAATAAATGGATCTATGTAATGCCTATATGTTCTCAGTTATACATTTTGTTTTAAGAGAATGTAAATCATGTAGAGTAACCCCCAACTTTAACGCGGAGCAGCAGTCACGGTTTCAGTCCGCTGAGGATTTTCAAACCTCCCGCCTGAGTATAGCTGACTGTGACATCAGGGCCACGCCCGCACAAACATAAACAACCAGCACGAGGCTCGGACGTCACGGTCAGGTGCATTCAGAGGTGCAGTCCGTGTGTTTCGCTTTGTTCTCATTAAACCCCTGTATTTTTATTACTTTATAGTCACTCGATTAATTACCAAAAATTGCTAGACTACTTATTTGTTAATCATGAATAATAGTAGACATGGCACAATACCACTTTTTTTATGTCCAATATCGATACTGATATTGTAAATTTGAATATCTGCCAATACGATACAAATTTTAAGCAAAAAAAACAAAAAATAATTCTTTCAAATACATTTTGTATACCTTAACACAAATACATAAATCTGTGATATAAGGGAGAAACAAAGTATTGGGACACCCGGGCGAGGCGTCCCAATACATTCTGCAGAAACTCTTATCACGTGATGCATCTTCTCACGTTATACACATTGCAAATCACTTTTTGCGTGCTGTAATTATTTTCCGTAATTTTTTACAGATTGAATTATATTTTTTCATTCCTTCCCGATTTCACTATCACACACCGTACATTATTCAGGATCTTTTGCATGTAAAGTATTCGAGTGTACACTGGGGCACGTTTTTTTTTTTCCAAATTATATATAATTAAGGGACTATTGCGCAGAAGCTTTTCATTTAGCAGAAGCTGATTCACCAGTTAAGCTCAAATGATCAGTCTTTTTAATGTCCTAATGCAGGGCCATGAATCAAATCAGT
The DNA here is from genome assembly GCA_037974605.1 of Nannopetersius ansorgii. NCBI lineage: Eukaryota > Metazoa > Chordata > Actinopteri > Characiformes > Alestidae > Nannopetersius > Nannopetersius ansorgii. The sequence continues at coordinate 9,551 of JBBPDE010209009.1, forward strand.
TTTAATTTCTACGCAAAGGTCATGAATAAGGGCAGTTGTGATATTTTGTCTATCATTTACCATTCATGTGAAGAAAAAAGTTTCTTGGACTGAAATACAGCATTCATAATGTGTGCTGGACTACACCACAGTGTCCCTAATGTGGAAGAAGTGTTGAATGAGGCAGACATCAAACTGGATGGTGTGAGGCAGAAGATTGGTCAAATAGCCGAGGAGCTGAGAGGAGAAGATCTATACCAGTTCCACAAAGCGTTTACATCAGGTTAGTCTTCGCATTACTAAAGCAGAATTTTGCCTGTATCATTTGCTGTAGTAGTGCCAAATGAAATACAGTTTTTTTTGTTTTCCAAAAGGCAGATAAGGTTGTTCCTGCTCAGTTATTTTTTGGGCTCATATTTGGGGACGGGGGTGGGGGGGGGGCGCCGACACAGTAATTGTTTATGTTCCTGGTTTTGCTCTCCTAATAGTTGGTTTAGCTGTAGCAGCATTAATTCACTATGTTCCTTACATACCTCAGATGAAACAACGCTAAGATTTCTTCATTGCAACAGAGAAAAGAAGAAACAATTTAATAACAGTTTGATAAAGCAATAGCAATAAGGAACATACTTTTTAGAAAAAGTACTATTAAAACATTTAAGTGAAGGAGCACTATAATTTATTTTAATTATGTTTAAACAGGTAAAACCTATGTGTGGGAATAGAGCTGAAAGGTGGGTGTAATGTGCAAGCACAAGTTTTTGTTTTTTGACCGGATTTGTTAAGGTGTGTAACAGGTAGCAACAACTTGTTTGACTAGTGGATGTTAATTAAAATTTAGATTTTCAGGTATGAAGAACAGGTGCGGACTGCTTGAGCACTAATGTATTTCACACTGCATAAGAGCGTCTGCTAAATGCTGTGAATGTAAACTAAGTTTAGCTGACTTTTCATAGTATCCTAAACGTTAGCATCAGATGCATTCATAGTGATTTTGTTTGAATGATGTTGCTCTATACTTCCTTGTGAAAACTTTTATCCTTGCCTCTTGTAAATAGTGAGAAGCGAATGCTTCTTATGCTGAAAACAAAGCTTGAAAAGCAAAGCATTTCACCCTAGCCTCCTCATGCTGGAGTGTGGCATGGGCATTTTGACTTGTTACTATAGAAAAACAGCTCTTTTGTGTACAGTGCCCTGCACAGCTGTCAGTCTAACTGCATGTGAGGTTGCACTTGATGTGCTGAAATTTAAAACTTGATACCAATACTAAGGATGGTACTAGGTACGAAGTATTGATACCAGTGCTGATTGATATCAAACTTGAAACTAAGTTTTAGTACCGATTAGTATCTGAGAATCTAGTTTGAGAAAGATGGAGAAAGTCTCACTGCTACACAGAGAATTAGTTGATCTGATGCAGTTAAGACTAACATAATAAATACACGCAGTGGCATATGCATAGAAATGTGATTAGAATGAGCTGAACATTTGCACACATGCTGTTTTAGTTTGTGTTGTTGGATGTACACCTATGAAATAAAGCAGTAAGCCATAAGAGTTTATGCATTACAGTGATGACAGTCAAGGAACCAATGAAAATTTGTACAATACAATTTTTGCATTACAATGATATTTTTAAACTTGCTTTAAAAAATAAATATCTGGTGAATTGGTTAGAAAACCGTTTTGAGTCTAGGTTTCACCTTGATACTTCTAACCATCACATTTGTTAAATTCCATTATTGATTAGAGTAACTAGGTCCGGGATGGTAATGAGGTAATACTGAGCTGCCATAAGGATTTGCCATGAAGTTTGCTGATAACTGTGTGGGGTGCCCAGGAGAAACCTTATCATAAAAAATAGGTGTATGTTTATTAAAAAAAAGCAAAACTTTACTAAATGTTTACAACCATGATATGATTTCAATCGTGTCTCACAAACAGAGAATAAAAATGAACAATGGATGCTGTGAAGAGACAGAAGAATTCTGTTGCGAACTAAAATATCTTTCCTTATATTTGCAAGGGATTCAGGAGTATGTAGAGGCTGAGTCCTTCCATCACTTCATTCGACACCGCATCTTAATCAGTCTGGAGGAGATCAATGCCCGTCTTGTGTTCATGCGAGAGAATAAGATGGAAACAGAGGTAAAGATTTAAGTGTATAAACACAGTTTATGTCGAGTCATGCTCCCTTCCATGTTCATCCTATCTACTTAGCTTAGCATATCAACTGTGTGGTCTGTCAGTTTGAGCCAGAACGAGACACTACTGAAGAAAAACACCAATAACTATCCATAACTAGTAGAATTGGTCATAAGAAACAATTATGAGATGAACAGCTGCAGTGTGAATTACTTGTACAGCAACTGCTTACCTTGGCTATTACTTGTGTTGTTACTAATCGTGGACAGACATGGCACCAGACCACAGAGGGTGACTACAGATAGAGAGAAACGAGTAGTGCTTTAAAGAAATTAATAATTTTATTGGGAATCATGTTTTTTCAAAAATTCATATTCTGAATATAGATTTTTTTTGTATATTTGTTTGTTTGTATTTATTTAATGTCCTCTTCTCTTTAGGTAACTGGCAAAGGTTTGTTGCCAGGAGCTTGTGTCTTGACTTTCCAGGTGACACCGACCGACTACCTGCTGGGTATTGCTGATCTGACTGGTGAGCTGATGCGGATGTGCATCAGTAGTGTTGGAAATGGTGATATGGATACTCCATTTGAGCTCAGCAACTTCCTGCGAGGCATCCACGATGGCTTCTCTTATATTGGTAACATGGGTCCTTATGAAGTCTCCAAAAAGTTGCATACCCTCCGTCAGAGCCTAAACAAGGTGGAAGATGCCTGTTACATGCTCAAAGTACGTGGTTCAGAGATCCCCAAACACATGCTAGCTGAAGTTTTCTCCAATAGGACGGCACTCTTAGACCAAGATGAGGGAGTAGCATAAGCAGGGGATTATGCCTTTTGCTTCTCATATCTGCATGTTGATATTTTGTCTTTGTTTAGAGTTTTTATGTTGTTGAAGTGTATAAAGAATTTGTTGTTCTTTTGTTCTTTAGAGCTCCTTGATTGTATTGCATGCTGTAATTCTTCCAAATTAGCTTGTTGTTTAAACATAGCAGCTTGTAATGTCATGCTGTTGCATAGCAGGCATTCTAATCTGTTTAGGAGCAACTTACTGCTACTTGAAACACTGGTTTGATATGAAAGTGGTATCAAGGATGTCAATAAAGCTTGTTCTTGTTATGATCTAGTGGTTTGATCACTTCCTTATATTGGTGTTCTGTTAATTTCCAAATTATAGGTCTGTCAGCTGTCTCTAGTTAAATTCAAGAGAAATCATTGGATTTATGATTACTGTTAACTTGCTGTTTTCCCTCTGTGTCCTATACAGGCAGCTTATTACAATGGAAGAACCGTTAAGCTACAGCAGGGAAAATAAGTATTTGACTGTAGGAACATTAAATTTGGAAAAGTTTTAGCTCAATTTGAAGATCTCCACCCAGAATCACCTCAGTTTTCATTAATTTAGTAATTAATGATTAATCAATTGAGTTACAGTTAATTAACTGGGTTCTTATATTAAAGCAGGGCCTATATTGGATACCAGCGTGAACCTCTCGTCTGCCGAGCAGGAGGTAAATATTCCACTGAGCTACCTCCATTTAGGCCAACTTTTCAGAAGAAATGTATTTGTCCAAATTAGTTTAATCTACTTTATAATGCAAATAAATTTGTTCAATTTACTTAAAAGCCTGAGGCGGTTGCTTCAATTTGTCATTTTTACCGAGCCATCATGACCAGTCAGTGCTGCCTCCTCACACACGGATTATGTGGACATTGGTTTGCAAAAAAGTCAGCAACGCGATTATTAAACAATGTACTCAACTAAACAATGCTAAATACCACTGACCTTAAACTTATCCACTACTGTCCTCAACGATGTGCAGTTTCTCACAGTCGCTTTACTGAAAAATGGAAGAGTCTTTCCCGCGCTCACAAGAGCACAAGTGCAACAGTTTTTTTGTTTGTTTGTTTTTTTTAAGCACTATGGCAACAGAACTTAGCCAAACCACACACCGGACGTACATCGGCAAATTGTGATTATGGGGTTTGCTTATGTGTTGCCTATATAGTTGTTTATTTCTGGACATTTTAAAACATTAAAATTACAAAAGAATGAGCTACAAGCAACAGTGTCACCAGAGGAGGCGCTGCGTCATCAGAGAAACAGCGTCACCAGAGGAGACGCTGACAATGTTTACATTGAAGTGACGATCTGTCTACAAATGACCAAGGGGGGTCAGAGTTAAACATGCAGATACTGAATCTGATTTGCACGTCGTGTAGACATCCACCTTCATTCACCCCTCGCCTAGTCATGAATAAATTATGTTAAAAATGTATCAGTGACTCATTCTGATAATGGGATCGGATTTTTCAAAAGCAGTCTATCAAAATGTATCAGGCTCTGGCCTTGTCGGGCACAATGACTAGGTTTGTAAAGCACAATGAAATCAGTAACCGGGTTTAGTCTGGTACAGGCCAAAACAAAACTCTAGTAAAGACTCTGAAAGCACTTGGACAGAGTGGAGGTGCGATGCATGGCACCACAACAGAGAAAGCACACAGCCTTGGGCTCCGCACAAGCACATACAGCTCTCCTCCTGCCAGGAAAGTCCCCCTCACGTAAGAATTCTTACAGATCTAAAGTCTTGCTAAACGGCTTAAAAACTGCTTTAAAGAGGGTTTCCTCACTCACTGCTCATTAACTGTCTTTCGTTTTGTGCATTTAACTATACTTACTGTTGTTTTTGCTGTGCACCTCCCTTTCTTGAGGTCACTCTTGGGACACAAGACATAAGTCACCATATTAATACATTGTGAACAGAAGTCATACGTAAGGCGTAGATAATTAGGAATCAGTGACCTGGAGTTAAAATCTGAATGACATGCAGTCATGATTTCTCATAACTCAATACAGCTGCCTACCCCAAACCCTATTAAACGCTGGACAATATCTGACTGGCTATGTCTATTAAATCAAATTCATTTGACTGTTCCAGAATACAGCTCAGGGATGGAACCATCTCTGTAGTAAAAATGTTAAAAAGTGAGCAGTAAAAGGTGTAACCCAGATATATAGTGTAGTGAGACGTTTATGTTTACGGCATTTAGCAGACGCTCTTAACCAGAGCGACGTACATCAGTGCTTAACGTAGTCCTTAACTGTTCTTAAACCTGTAAAGCTATACTTAAATCAACAACTATTTGTGGGTGGCGGTAGCTCAGTGGGTAGGATACTTGCCTCCGGACCGAGAGGTCGCAGGTTCGAATCCTACCTTCAGCAGACCACCAC
>JBBPDE010209024.1:0-29076 GCA_037974605.1 Nannopetersius ansorgii
TGGTTTCTATAGCAACCAGTTGTCGTGGAAAACTGAACGAAACCAAACTGAAGGGAGTAGAACTGAACTGGACCAAATCGAGCTGGTACCAGTCAGTGGAGAACCCCCTTTAGATATATGGAAATGCGCCCAAACTAGAGACAAGCTGACTGTAATCCAGTCTGGTGCGTGCAGTCTGCGGTTGTTGATTACGTCAACACTGTTTTCGGTCAAGTTAAAAAAATATTGGCATTTTCGGCCGAAAATTTTCGGTGGCCGAATATTCGGTGCATCCCTACATTTTACTATATTTCTAGCAAGCACATGGTACTGGTACCTTTCTGGTTGTACTGAATTCTCTGTGCTACTGAATTCTAGAACTTTTATAAAAGTATACAGTCCTGTAGTAGACTTCCCTGTCTTCTGTGTCTTTTGTGTTGCTATAGAGGTGAATCTTTCCGTGGAGGAGAGAATTTCTGAGTTGGAGAGTATTCTGTTGCTTCACCTGAAACAGCAGAAGCACAGACAGGTCATTCACCCACTCTTACAGAAAGGTGTGTGTAGAGAAAGTCCAACTGCTTGACATGAAAGCAAATTCTCTCTATGTTTTAATAAACTAAACGAATAAATGGTTTATTTTGAATGTTATTTTGTTTCAGTTGGAATTAAGTTGTGCCTTCTGGATCCAGCGGTGTCCATAGACTTACAGTACCTTGGTGTGAGCTTGCCTTTTCCCCCACCTATTCACAATAGTTTGGATCAAATGAATCCGTCATCCCATGGTGAGTAAATTATGTTATCATAGTAAAATGTTTGATGAGGGAAGCTATTGCATAAATCTTTATTTGCTTAGCATTCTGTACTGTTATTTAAATAAAAGGTTGTTTTGTAGATAGTGCCGGTTTGTTTGTGTCTCGGACTGGAAAGACAAATGATCCCACAAAGATAAAGGGCTGGAGAGATAAGTTAAATCCCACGACAGCACAGAATACTCCTGAAGGTAAGCAGTTATTCTTGCTGAAATCCTGTTAATAGAATCTCTCTGTTTTCATTCACACAATATAGCTATAATAAAGACACCTGAAGGTGAATACACTGACATATAACCTTTCTGTTGGTGAATAGGTCCAAGAAACATTTCTGCATTCTGCAGTGACCTGCTTGATGAATATCTTGAGAATGAGGCTCAGCAGATCTGTGATCGTGCTGCTGTCTTTTCTAATAGCTTTTCAACTCCAGTATCTTACCAACTACCTTCCAAGAGCAGCAGTTATGTGGTAACACTGGATAGTCTACTGAAGAATGGATGTACACCATCAAACAAGGTCTTTTACAACCCTGCAAACAATATTCAGACCAGACCTTCTCTTAAGTCTCCTAAAGAATCCATACCACTTGGTTCAGCAGGACCACACTATCCTACATTTGAAAGCAAAGGGAATGACGATACTCATGCAAGTTCATTTCAAGGTGATCAAGCTATAATTTCTGCTAGTTATGGAGCAAAGAACCTACAAAGCAGACCTCAGAGATGGAGTTGTGGTGTGACACCTGCTAAAATGCAGGGGCATTCCATGCTCCAGGACATGGAGAAGGATGCACTCTTTCATGGGAAAGTTCGTACACACATCACCAATGAGAGAGCAAACTTTGCTCTCAGTTCTCTGCTGACTTCTAAGGTATGGCATTACGAGCAAAGCTTGCTGTGATTGATTGTATAAGCAATCAGCAGTAGGACTGATAAGTTTGAATTGTTGAGCTATGTTTTTTTAATATCTGCAGAAATCTGTGAAAAGGACTAAATTGAGTCTTCATCTTGAAGAACTTGCATGTTCAGAAGACTTCTGTCGGTTGGGCTGTATCTGTGATAGCTTGCAAAGGAAAATTCGAGGGCCCATTCACTGCCGACGAGTTCAGTGTATGTTTGACTGCGACTGTTTCAGACACAAAGTTCTTCTGATTCACCCTCCAAAAGTGGCTGAAGGTCAGGGGGGCAGCAGAAGGGCATTGATGACTTTTCGTAAGTGTCCTTGTGGCAGTCACATGCTTTGATCAGATACTTTTAACTGAAGGTCATATGGCTTTAAAACTAAATCTCCTGTTATAATGATTGAATAATACCACCTATTACATTAAATGTTGCAAAGTTCACTTGCATTAAATCAATTGCAAACACAGAGAAGGATGATAGACCGCCACCTGCTTCAAGTATCACCACTTTATGGAAATGGAGGACAGAAGATGACGATGCAGAACCTTTATTTGTTCCAGAGCCTGCACCTTCTCCTAAGGTGCTTCGCAAGCGCGGCTCTGTTCCATGTCCAGCTCCTCGGGTAAATAAGAGTTCTTGTAAATTAACTTCACATATATTAACATATATGAATGGAATTAGCCTCAGAACTGTGATGAATGTTACCAGCTTGAGGACTAAAATGAAACTGATCTGTGTACTCTGCTTGGTTATAGATACAGGAGGAGGAGAAAGATCCTGTGTACATGTATTTTGAAACAATGATGACATGTGCTCGAGTGAGAGAGTATAACAGCAATCCACCTCCTCAGCTTCACATGCTCCCTAACAAAAAAATGAAGCCGGGAGTGGAAAAACTTGTAAGTAGTATGACACTGGGGCACTGCTCAGTTGCGTTTTGAAAAGCTCTTTTCCACTCCATGTTGTGCAGTTCTGTAATTGATATAATCATCTGAAATTATATAAAATTATTTCTTTCAGGATCTGTGTAATGAAGCAGGTGTCCCACCTACCTCTCAAAAAAAAGCAGGTTGGTATTTGTAATTTTGAGGGTAACCAGTTAATGATTTATTATAAACGAATTTGCTGGACTCGAGGATAATGTTTTGTAGATTTACTGGTCAGTAAAGGTTTATATTAAGAGTTCTTACCTATATTACACTTCTTACCTAGAAAAAAGTACCACTGATGTCACAAAATGTGCACCTTCTGTAGCGGAACTAGAGGAACCAGAGCCCACTAAACTGCTGGAAATCCTGTCTGAGTGTAACTGGGAGCCTCATCGGAACTTGGTGCTGAATGCGCTGTTCTGGCGCATTAGCAATAACCTTCTCTCAGAACCTTTCTGCCTTGGCGTATACAAAGTGCAGCTTCTCTCTACCTCATTAAAAAGAGGAGAGACTTGTTCTACAGTTACATATAAGGTGTGTGTCTCGCGGGCAGAGGAACAAAAAGTGGCCAGTGACCAGCTGGTAAAGAAACCAATGAAGACTGGGGAATCACAAACTAAGAAAGGTAACATTGTTGTTGATGGTGTGGAAGGTATTAAAACCTGAATCAATATTTTGTGCAACTACATTAGTATGTATTTAGCCTGATTGACCTCTTTTTCCTAAATATTAAGGAAATGGTACAGTCTCTAAACCCATGGCTCCCAGGAAAAAGGACAACCCCTTGATTAGTAAGCAGCCAGAGAAGCTATCCTGTAAAAACACATCAAGGATTTCTCCCTTGCACACTCGTGCATTTCCTGCTGGATATCTTAAGGCTGCCAAAAAGAATCGAGGAGGTCCTGCTCTTGGGTTAGTTAAGGTAAGTTCTGATACAGGAAACAGTCCAAGTTGTCAGAGTTCTGTTGACTGCCTTTCTGTACTTGTAGAGCAATATTGTCCAATCCCCACTTATGTGTTCTGCAGGTAAACGGTAAAACGTACAATCAAGCAAAACTGTTATTAGGCCAGATGGGAGCATTACATCCAGCCAATCGATTTGCAGCTTTTCTCACTGGCAGGCTGCAGCCTAGACCTCAACATCAGCCCAAAGTCCTAGCTGATGTTCCGAAACATTGTCTCGCACAAACCTCTGTTGAGCCAGCCAGAGTTCCTGAGCCAAACACAGTTTCCGAAAGGACAAAAACATCCAAGTTAACTTCTTTGTGTGCTCTTACAACACCCTCCGGTAAGTTCCATGTGCAGTGCTAGTAAGGCCTTTTTGATAGTTCAGCTTGTCAATCTTTTAATGGATGTGCTAATTTAGCAGCCTAGCAGGAAAGTTGTTGATTCCGTTTCAAAGACATAAACCGAACGCTACTACCAGGCTTAGGTCTGTCTTTTTTTTTTAACTATATCATAGAGATATAGGATTAGAAAACACTGGGACCTATGTACTGTTTACTAGACATGTAAAACACTCCAGTTGCATGGTTATTACAGATGACCTTCTGTTCTCGGAATAGTAATGATAGTAATGAAAGACGTCCATACCTGAGAGTGCTGAAAAAATTAACAATTGCATGTTTGTCGTATTTTTAGATCAGAGCACACCTCTGAAGGCAGATGCCTCTGTAATCTCTCCTATTATACCTCCTGTTACAACTCCCACTGTGCCTGCTGGCTCCGAACTTCCTCTTCCAGTCCCACCTTTGAACTTGACAGTTACAGCTTCAGCATCTTCCATCCTTCCATCTGGGCAGCAAATGATCCTGCAGCATTTTCCAGGCGTACCAGGGTCAAATATGTGCTGTCTGTACAATGGCCATATAATTCAGATAGTGCCTGTTGCCTCTGGGCCTATTGGGCAGCCACAACCCTGTTTAAACAATAAAGGTTAGTGGGCTTTTATAAGTTTCTGTAGTATCTTCACAGTATAAGAAGTGATGTATGGGCTAAATAGAATGAAATAAAACTTAAATAAAATTAAATTTGACAACTAAATCATTCATTATTAACAACTCAAATTATCATTATACTAAATCTAAAATGACCTATTGATTCACTTGTTTTGCCCTCTCTGTTTCTAAAATCATTGTCTTCTCCTTTTCTTTCTTCATTGACTGCACAGGTAGCACTCCACAGGTTGCTCAAACAACTACTAACACGTGCCCGCCTAAAGATAGCAAATCAGTGCAGAAGCCTTTGAGCACTCTTTCTCCTACAGAGACATTACCTAAGCCTTTCCCAGTCACTGCACCGAAGATCCTCTCCCTTTCCGGAAGTAATGGCATAAGTATTGCCAGTGGAACACCAGCGTTTAATTTACAGTCTAGTTTTCCAGGAAAAACAGGAACATTCTCTTTCCGAATATGCCCTCCTAGTTCTGAGGGCAAGGCTATAGGATCACAGCCAGGTGCTAAACCTCTTGATCCACATGTTGCTGCTACCCCTTCTACTTTAGTACTCCCTGGTGGATTTACTCTCATAAAACTACCTCTGGGGTCACATTCTGGTTTACCAGCAGTTCCTGCAGATACCACAACTACATCTCATCCTGTGCCACCAAATAATGAACCCATGGAAAAAGAAATTTCCCAGAGTTGTTCCCAGTACACTGAACAGAGATGCCAGGCCTCAGAAGACAATACCAGTACAGACATTCTAGAAACTTCCAACAACAGCTCAACAGATGCTGCTGGCTCAAGTGATGGCAGGAGTGCTGTGAATTCAGAAGGGTTTGGTGAAGGTGAGCTTAAGGAAGAAATCTTAGATTCAGGAAATGCCAACAGTAAAACGTCTGGCAGGTATGATTGGGTACCGGAAGAAGCAGCAATGGTACTGAAAAGTGATGACAATTGTAAATCCGAAGAGGATGACCTGGATGATTGGCCGCCTAAAGGAGCAGAACAAGTACTATGGACAGATGAATATTCAACTGATGAAGAGGAGAATGGAGATTTCATTGAAGATGATAGTAATGCATATGTGTCTATTAGCATGATGGCCAGTAATTCAAAGAACACAACAATAACTGATATTTGCCCCAGTGCCTTTGATGCATGTCATTTAGAAGAAACTGACGTTTCAGACTGTCCCCAAACTCACAGAAAGGGCTTACCACCTGAATCAAATGAGCACTCAAAGAACTCTCAGGCTAGTGTTGAACTGAAACAGCATATGAAATCTAGTCTGCCTGCTGAAGACAAAGAACAAATCCATGATGACTCATTTACAAATGCATCTAGCTGTACTCTCAAAAATGGTGAACAAGAGCCACACCAAAATGTTTCCTCAATTGAAGAAAGAAAGAAAGAACCCAGTAATAAACCAGACGAGACATTATCCTCCAGCCCCTGTAACATCCAGAAGAACGTCCTGCTTCAAGAAGATTGTTCCTCAACTCCCACTTACTCTGAACCCTATAATAATTTGACACAGAAACACATGGAGGCTAGCCAGTCTAGTATCAAAGATCTTACCCCAAAAAACATTTCTCCAGTTATCACTAAAGCAGAAGCCACAGACAATGTAGCCCTGGATTATTGTCTTGGTTCTGGAGACATTTTTAGTGGTTTTATTAACAGTGACCCACCAGAGTCTGACACATGCTTTGACCTCCTGGTCAAGGAACCAAATTCTATCCCTGAAAATATTTTACCCATTAGTCAGAAGCAAGTAGCTAGTAAGAATCAGACAGTAGTATCCAATCACCTTGATGACAACAACAAACAAATATCGGAGTCAAACACTTTACAAGTTAGTCCAGGTCAGGCAGATTCGTTATTCACCACTTCCTCCAAAAGCAGTAGTTTGCTACAACAGGATGAAGATGAAAATGATTACATAGACATTGATGGTAATGTCTCATGCCCTTTACTGGAAGGTCAGACACCACCGCCATCTGTTGGACCTGTACCACATCTGCCAAACCTGGTCTCAAAGAAAACGGGTCCAAAGAGTCTTTCTTTAATGCACAAATCAATCTCTGAGAACAGTAAGCTCCAATGTAAATTTGGCAAACAGTTTGACCACCATAGACAGACTTTCAGAAAAGCCAGACCAGTTCCAAGAAAAGATGATGTACCAAAGGAGCCAAAGCTTGAAAAATGGAACAGGTTTCAGAAATCACATCATGAACTGCGTATTGATGAAGAGAATGATGTCAGTCATATGAACTTATATGATGAAGATGAGGACCCAGGCAATGTTTCTGACTCTGATTGCAGTGAAGTTTCAAGAGATAAAAATGAGAGAAACTCAAGTAGTGATGAAGAGGATTCAAGTAATGACTTGGAATCCAGCAGTAACAGTGAAACACCAAATGAGAGTGTGAGTTTCCCTGCTGACATGATACTTGCCCATTGCTCACTCTCTTGCCCTCTTTATAATGATGAAAAATAATGTGGGGGGCTATAAGAATGTGAAGAATACATTTGTAAAGTTGTGTCTGAATCGTAGGTGAATACATCCAGTGATGAAGCTGTCGACATTGAGTCATTTGAAGAAAATCAAGAAAAGTTGATTGTCGCCAAGTTGAAAGGCAAAATCACAGAATACAGGTTAGATAAAAACATCAGTCTTAACTAGTATACATTTTTTTTTAAAGAAAACGTTAATTTTAAGAATTTTACTATTCGTATTTGTATGTATTCGCATTTTTGCAAAACAGTAAATGTTTGATATTATGTGAATTATTTTCTCCTAACTCATCACCGTATTACATCCACACAGGGAAGCAAGACAAATGAAAGCAACAAAAAAGGAATTCAGAAAAAAGGTATGTTTACTCATGTAATTGATTACAGGGTTTAAAAACTAGTCCTGGTCTATATTGCTCATTCAATGGAAAATCGTCCTTCATTATACTGGATAGGCTCAATCTGTATCTAGAAAACTGGTCTTTAAAGTGTCATTGTCATTACTTTTTACAACCTTTATACCTGTAACACTTTTCTAAAATACAAACACATTTATATATTATTTTTTTGGGCAGCTTAATCAAAGTGTAGACACTTTTGATAGAAAATCCCTATCAGCGAACAAGCTAGCGGGGCGTTTAACTCACACAGAGAAGGAACGCATACGCCGAGGTGAAATGCAACAGTCCTTTGCTTCACTGAAAACAGCACTAAATATTGAGGAACAAACTAAGATGTGCAAGGATGACATTCTCATTCAGGTTAGTAACGCATCCTCGTTTGATCAACAAATCATAAAAATGCAGGGGAGATTTTAAAATATTTATAATATTTGCAATATTGAGAGCAATAATGGGGTTCACCCACTACGCTGTAGTTTTTGTCAAGCTCATCTGCTTATCTTGACCCATACTTAAGAAAAAATTGAGTAATCATGTTGGAAAAGAGAAACTAACTGTTTCCTCTGTTGGCTCTGATGCAGGCCCGCCTCATGATTCGGGCTCTAGAGGACCGGAATCGCACTTTAAAGGAGAGGAAAAAAGCATTACTTCAGAGGCAGTCTGCCTATGTCAGTACAATGGCAGAGTTATCTGGTAAGATGCGTTGCACTAATCAACATGTTCAAGCTATCCCAGTCTCTGCTGTTACACAATAGCTATCAATTTAAGCTGATGCATACCATCCTTTGAAACCAATAAAGCCAGTTAAGCTGTTTAAGCTTGTGCTTAGTGAAAAAACGACTCAACATGCTATGAGGGGAAGATAAATTTCTCATTTTGTCTGCATGACTCAGCAGACAGTGTGGATTGGTCAGCAAATTGTTCAGTGGATCAAGAAACTGCATCTTTCCTATGCGTTCAGACCACAGCCAGTTAAACTTGACACCTGCCACCTGGGAATCAAGCCCTGTCATTTGGAAGCAGTGCCTCAGTTAGCAGAGTGGGTCAGAAACCCTAACTAAATTCTGTTTATTCCAACAGGAAATACAGAGGACATGATCAAAACAGATTTCAAAGAACACTGTGATCAGGAAAAATGGCTTGACCTCCAAAACCTGGTACCAGCTTCAGTGACCAGTGTTAAAGTAAACCCCCAACAGCTAAACCATGAAGATAACCAAGTCCCACCTTTTCTTGGCTTATGGAAATCAAAAAATCACACCCATGTAAGATCAGAGAAAACCTCAGGTCAATCTTCAACTACTCCTACAGGTTGGTATGAATGCAATGATATGGTAATGGTGATATGGTAACAGGATTCTCATTTTATTAAGTATGCTGTCCCAAACTACTGTTATGAAACATCTGATGAGACCAGAGGTTCTAAACACAAGCTAAACTCCACACACACAATTGATCACACTTTACTGATGATGTCATATAGCTGCAAAGATACTAATTCATATATGATACAAAACAATCCTCAGGCCCACACAGTGAGAGGGAGTTTCTTTCAGCTCGGTGAGCATCTCTGTTACTTAGCAGTCACCAAGTTGAGCGGATATGAGATAATGCATACCTTCTCACTAGCCCTTTACCCAACACACTGGATTGGTTAGAGGAATAAGAAACCGTCATCTTTCCCACTCAATAAATGAATGGACAGTTACAGTTGAAGAGATAACTGATCACAGATGGCAGTGGCAGTCATGGAAATTGTGTCTTGTGGAAAGTAGCGATTCACTTAATTGAATGTCTGAGATTCCGGATTGAATTCATTTTTTATTTCAAAAGGTAAAAGAAAGAAAATGGTCAAGCAAAATTCCTGTGAGGAAGATAAGCATCTTGACATCCAAAACCTGATACCAGTATCAATTGCCCCCAAAAAACGCAGACGCCTAGACAGTGTGGGCAACCAACGCCCGCCTCGTCTTGGACTGTGGAAATCCATTAATTACATCCGAAAAAGATCCAAGAAATCTTATAGGAAGCCTTCAGTTACTCCCAGAGGTTAGTGTTTTATGAACATAAGCAAGTATCATGAAATAAAATAGATAAAAATCAAAATGAAAATTTAAATGTTACAGAATTCTTCAGTTATGTTGATATTGTGGAATATTTGTCATTTTTCTAGATATAAATCATTACTTTTAGATTGCATATTGAAAGCTAGGAATTAACAGTGACCATAGAGTAAACTTGATAGGACTTGTATATTGATCTGTAATATGCTTCAAACTTTACAGCAGCTGTGGATGAGAGTTCAAACACATGCACATCAAGTCCTGTGTCATTGGGCAACCAAGTGACTGAACCCTTGCCTTCATTTAAAACAGGTACTAAAAGGGTACCCTAATATGTGCATTTTCACAACTATAACTAACTAACTATATTTAACTATTTTCCCGTAGTTAAATTAACTGTACTGATTAGTGCTGTGGGAATTACACCAGGCAACAATTTTTTTTCATTACATTTTGTAGTGTTTCTTTTGCAATCTTGGCACACTGATTTCAGTGGTAATGTTTATTTTCATGTAGCTTCAAGGGTTTAGTTATAAATGTCATTTTTAGAAAAAAAAACCCACTTTTGCATATTATGTTTGTTGTACATGTAGATAACAGGGGTATAGATAAATTGAGCATGAGACACACACATTAGTGAGACTAATATGAAAATAATAGTAGTATTACAACAACAATGAAAAATATACATGATATTTGTTTATCTCTAGAACCATAGAAGGTTGGGAAAAAATGATGTGATTTTCTGAATTTGGTGAGTAAAACACCAAAAATTGCAATGAAACAGACCTTTTGTTACCCAGTGTTATTTCAGTAATCTATTGAGATTTCCGTTCTATGTACATTCACCTTTATCTGTTCGTTATTCTCACAGCACAAACTGAACAACACAGCACAAAATGTTTGAATCTTTATTCATTTATTTATCGTGTTCAAAATTGAATCGTGCCTCTGAAGTCGACTAGTTGACTTTTGTGTTAATGCTTTAGTTCAAAGCATCTTTGTCACGTGATTTTGATTTTTGTATCTAAAAGTTCTTCTTTAAAAATTCTAAACACATGTTTATTCGTGTTAGGGGATGTAATCTTTAAACTTGTAGCACAAACGTCCAATGGCTTACCTCCAATACCTAGACCTAAACATCTGACAGCGGATCCCGGGCCATCAGGTACCTACACTTTAACTGGTGTTTCAAGGATTTCTGGTATATATACAATTTGCTGCCTTGCTTTTGGTAATTAAAGTGAATGTCACAAGAATGAATGTCATTTTCAGCTGTAATTGACCTATGAACCATTTTGGGACCAGTAACCTAGTAGGATCTCAAACTTCAAAATCGATGTAAAGTAATCCAAAAGCTTTAAATTCAAAGGTAGCTATTTAGCTTGCCTACCCAGGTCTGTGAGAAGGTGGAAGTCTCAGATGACATATAGTGTGTGGGTACTATAACAGGAGTGGCATATGAGCAAGGCTTGGCCCTTTAGAGATTTATTGTTTATTTTTTAAATACATTTTGAGGTGGAAATGTGTCTGAACTAAAAGGTCACTGATCTTGGAATTTCATCTGTAATTTCAACAGTACCAGAACTGGATCAGAGAGCACTTCCCCTTCCCTCAGTACCAAACTCAAAAACTGCATTTAGTCAGAAAGGTAACATACATTATTTTTCACTTCTCATGATTGTGTGTGTGCATTTTTCCCTCAAAAGTAGTTCTGGAATTTTATTAAACTTATGTTAACATGTATTACTTTTTTTTTTTTTTTCTAGCAGCGGGACAGTTCACTTTACCGAAGATTGTATTACAGTCCTTTGGCAAGACTGATACTTCTGAAAAGCTTACGTGTCTGGAAAAGTCTCCTCCTCTGAGCTCCCCTCATGCCTCTAAGTCTGCAGAAAACTCTCTGGATTTTACTTTGGAGTTGCAAGATGAAGAGACTGGTACAGAAAGGGTCAACTCCACAAAGATCTGCAAAGTAGCTGAGAAATCTTCTGGGTCAGAGGAGAATCCGAGTACATCTCCCCCAGTCAGCGAGAGTTCTCACCAAAATCATAATGTGCCTGATTTAGAAAAAGACAACGAGACTATTGCAGGTATATTGAATGTGAGGAAAAGGAGGGCAAAAAGTGACATCATAAAAGATGCCTTGTGTGACTCTAACACCTTAGGGACTAGAAAGCGTAGGAACAAATCCCCTGCCTCCAACAGAATGACCACAAGAAGTAGCCCAAGGAAAGAAAGGACGAGGGTATTTAGATGAAGTCCAGTGGCTTTTGTTTACTGAAGCTTCTCTCTCTGTCCATTTTGATGCAATTCGTAGGCAAAAGATGGTGACATTGTTCTCAGAGTCCTCTAGACGTGCCTGCACAGATCTCCAAAGATACAGAGAAAAGCAGCTCTACCTCTCATTTGAAGGCTGTATCAAGTCTGTCCATAATATTACTGTTTATCTTTTCCCTGTAATGAGGATGCTGCAAATGTTTACCTGTGCCTGAGCTGAGGTTTTTGCCTAAAATACAAACAGCATTTAAACAAAACATTAAATTAATGTATGAATGTTATTTGGTAATGGTTACATGAACCCCATATTGGGGTGATGTTCTAAGCAATTTACTTTTTGTATATTATTTGTGATGCACTGTTCATAGTTTTGTAATTGCTGATATCACGGAGTAAACTAGTTCATGTTCACAGTGCAAACACCTTATCAGATCATGATTCTTATTGATAGTGATCTACCTGATTACTGAATTTATCACTCACCTTTTGTCAGAATAAATCTAAGTCTCATGACTGAAGAAGTACTTGTGGTATTTATTGAAGCACAGAAATGAAATTTGATTTCATAAAGAAACACCATCATTTTTTTAAGGCTGGATATGCAAGTGTTGACTGTGTGTGAATGAAGTCTATGCTGAGTGTAAATGTTTGTGGCAAGTTGTATGACCTTAATAATGGCTTTGTTAATTCATCTGTTTAGGACTGGCCTTGACTAGGAATAAAGACTTCAAATTCAGGCTGATGGGTACAGTGTTGGAAATTGTTCTGACCGTGTCCATAAGGTGCATTTACACACCGCATGCTCAGTTCTGCTGTGTTATCTGTCTATAAGTTTGTAGATTCATTGCTGTGATGACTGCTGTTAGACATGAGCATGAGTGAGATCAGGGGCGTATTCCATGAAACAGGATTAAGGGGAAGTCTGATTTATGTTCCCTTACTTTCCCTTGAAACAAGCCAGACTTTCCCATCATCCTGTTTCATGGAATACCCCCCAAGTACTGTTGCTTTATTTTTATGGAATACCCCCCAGGTACTGTTGCTGAGGGGTTTTATGCACCTCTAGCCAATGTCTGCCACTGGACATGGTGACCTTAACCTTGTGCAGCTGCTCCAGAGCATCCTATTCTGCTGGCGATGCTTTCCTGGGGTGATTCCACAAGCTGTGGGTGCACAAAAATCTACTGATTTTCAAAATTTCTGCCTAATTCAACCCTTAAGATGTGAAGTCATTCAGAGTCCTTTGAAACCCTCTGTCCCAGTCTGAAATGTTCACAGAAGTGGTCAAACGTCTGTTGAGTTTAATATGTATAAAAGTGACCTCACAATATATGCAATACACCCTATGGACAAACGTATTGGGACACCTGACCACTACACCAACAGAGACATATGGTGTTGGTCTAGATCAGGGATGTCAAATTCTGGTCCTGGAGGGCCGGTGTCCAGCACAGTTTAATGGTTCTCCTTAAACACATTCACCAAACCTGCAATTAACTAGAGAGGTGAACCAGGAAAATAGGCATGACATGCTGGACCACAGGACTGGAGTTCAACACCTCTGGTCTAAACCTCTTCTTGGAAGGCTTACTGCAGGAATCTATGCCCTGTAGAGCATTTATGAGGTAAGGCACTGATGTTGGATGAGAAGGCCTTGCACGCAATCTCTGTTCTTGTTCATCCCATAGGTGTTGAATGGGGATGAGGTCGGGGCTCTATGCGGGCCAGTCAAGTTCTTCCGCACCATACTCGTCCAGCCATATCTCTAGGGACCTTCCTTTATGCACTGGGGCTCAGTTGTGCAGGAATAGAAAAGGTTCCTCCTAGTGGTGGGCCGTTATCGGCGTTACCGTGCTGCGTTAATGTGAGACTTATCCCGCGATAAAAAAAAATATCGCAGTTAATCTATTCACAAAGTTGGGTTGGGAGCTGGGTCTATACTAAGCAAGCTATGATGACTTTCACCTTGATATTTTAGCTCGGATTTACTCTCTCTGTCTGTCTGTCTGTCTCTCTCGTTCGTGTCTTTTCCGGATCGCGCCCGTTTTAAACCTGTCGCTCTCACTGTTTCTCTCTCTGTTGGTCTCTCTGTTGCTCTCTCGCGCGGGCTCTCTCTCTCTCTCTCTCTCTCTCTCTCTCTCTCTCTCTCCCTTTCTCTCTGTTACTCTCTCTCGCTCTCTCTCTTACTCTCTCTGTCTCTCTCTCCTTCCTGACTTCCGTATTTAAACCTCGGGTTTATATTTACATTTTCTTTAAGGGTAATGTATTAAACTGAGTTAAAATGAAATTAAGGTGATCTGGGAGAACATTTGGAGGTATATTTATGGTTTACACAATTAAAATAGGCATTGGGATCATTTCGGGGGTGGGGGCGCTTCAGACCTTTGGCAGAATTCAAATGAGCCATTTTAATCTAGATTAATCTAGATTAATTTAAAGATTACAGTGAGATTAAGCTAGATAAAAAAATAATCTATGCCCACTTCTAGTTCCGCCCCAAGGGGCCAAGCCTAAAACCATAAAAACCGAAATGTCCCAATACTTCTGTCCATTTAGTGTACAGGGCAATAATCTCACATCTTTAAAGACAGTGATTGTAAGGGGTGCTTGAACCAATGAAATTCTCGTCCAATAAGATTGGATCTCAGATCCCGCCCCCTTCCTGTTGATTGGTGCTGGAGCTCAGGTAAAGAGAAGTCCCAGCCAATCAGGGAACACTAGCTGCTGCAGGTGGAGCCTGAAACTTTGGGGCTGTTGGTTTTCTCCTCACGCTCATTTTAAAGTAGTTAGACAGGCGTGTGTTTCTAGAGGAAGGAGGTTTGGAGCTCTGATGCTTTGAGTTGACTGGACTGTTGGATTATGAGTCACGATGGAGGGCTCGACTATTAAGAGCAGAATTAGGAGTCTGCTTCGCTCCCCGTCCATCAAACTCAAGAGGAACCGACGGGCCGCCAAAGAGAACCTGAGTAACAAGGTACAGAGCATTAGTATACACTACATGGACAAACGTATTGGGACACCTGACCTTTACGCCAACATTCAAATACATAGACTTTAATATGAAGTTGGCCGCCCGTTTGCATAACAGCTTCCATTCTTCTTTGAAGGCTTTCCACAAGGAATGTTTCTGTGGGAATTTGTGCCTACTCATACTGTAGAGAATTTATGAGGTCAGTGATGTTGAACAGTAAGGCCTGGTTCGCCGTTCCACCTCATCCCAAAGGTATTGAATGTGGTTTAGGTCAGGGCTGTATGTGGGCCAGTCAAGTTCGTCCAAATCGAACTTCTGCACTGGCTCGCAGTCATGCTGGTATAGAAATGCTCTTTCCCAAACTGTGTTGACAAAGTTGGAAGCATGGCGTTGTCCAAAATATATTTAAAATGTATTTAAGATTAGATTGCCCATCTCTGGAGGTAAAAACAGGTGTGTCCCAATACAACCGTCCATAAAGCGTTATGAAGGCAATCAGTTCCGTTGCTGTGGGCTCCAACAGACTGGTTATTTGAGCTTGGTAGCATGGCCTTACCCTCAGGAAACCTTGTTTAGGTCTTATTTTGTTTCATTAATTTAATCAGTTTAGTAATTGTGTCTCATGTAATCACAGAGGCCACTAAAACCACAGTTTGTGGTTTGTGGCCAGGTGTCTAGACAGGATGAGTTGCCAAGTCTGTTTCTTTCCAAAACACGCAGCATGACTGCATCCACACCCGCTACCATATCAATACCCTTAATTACTATAGTACACTCATTAATTTGTTTAATACAGTGTGTTTATTAATTATTTCATTCATTAGGAGTGTGTATGTTGTGCAAATAGTGTGGTTTGGTGTAGTATAGTATGTTGTGTAGTGTATTGCTGTATTATGTAATATATTATAATATAGCCTTCGACCAGGGCTGAGTCTCATTAGCTTAATGAAACTGTAAACGTTCCTTGACTTTTCTTGATTTCAGAGCCATATGGGTCTATGTGCTATTGGTCAGCATACCTTGTGGCCAAAACACGTAGAGAATCGTTTTATTCAACTCTCTAGACCCTGGTTGAGTATTAAGGAAAAAAGGGCTGCAGTCAAAATCAAATACTACATTATATGTAATGTACTAATGAATCTGCTTCATGTTGTTTAGTCTGGTAGTGTGTGGTATGATTTCTTTTTTCAGCAATTAATTGTATTTTTTGTTTTCAGTTTTGTCAATGATTAAAAGCAACCGAAAATGCTATGCTAAACATTTGCTGATGGATTTTCATGCTCCTAAGTAACCATGTGATAAGTCTGCTTCATCTAGACATCCTGAAGCACAGCTGTCCCAATATTTAAACACAATACTAAATGTTCCTCCTTCTACAGAAATATCAGTGACTTTTAACCGTCAACACAACATGTCACTCGCACAGAATGTAAATAAAAAACATTGGGTAACATTTATGAAACCCTTAAAGGACAGGCAATCAATGGCATTGACTACTCACTGATGATAAACTCAGTGTGTGGAGTGCGTTAAGATCTTTCAGTGTTGACTTTGTGTTTCTTTCATCAATTTGTGAAGTGTAATGAAGGTGTTAAGCGTTGTTTGCACTTTTATCAAAATACACAACAAAAATGTGTAGACTTTTAAGCATAATTGTAATTTTGTTTTAAAATGAAATATTCAGGGACTGAATTTATTTAAGGAGTTTGAGTGCTGATCTCTAATCGGTTTTTGGTCACGACCCTCAAATATGCCAGAATCGGATCAGAGATCAGTCCTCGATTATAGAACTGCTTTGTTAATTCCAACTAAGGGTTTTATTATCTGTAAGAAAAGAATGTGATGCTGTTTTGCCCCAGTGATGTGCAGGTCAGGGCTCTTATGAGCCGCCTCCCTTCACAGTCTGTTGTGAGAGCACACTTGCAGCCACCCACTCTGACCTGCAATGTTGTTAGTTAAAAATAAATTATTTAACTTGGGGTAATTATTTAACTTGCATTGCAAATTGCCTGTGCTTTTGATGCTCTCTGTATTTGTCCTAATTACTTCTTCATAAAAATCTTTGTGATCTGACAGGTAACTCTTGAGAGAGTGCTCGGTATCACAACTTCAGGAAGCAGCGGTTTGACTTGTGACCCCTGCTCAGGGACAGTTGCGTATCCAGCTGGGTGAGTACACGAGGTTCCTTTACACCAAGAGGAGCCCAGACGGATGTGATGTGTTATTTCAGGGTGGCCTCAGAGAGAACAGGATAATCACTTGTTATTTCGTAGTCAGTTGCACACACAGCCTGAGCCCTTGCTGAGAGGGTTTGCTGCAGTTCTCCTGCAGACCTAATGAACACACCCAACTTAATGTTACAGCTGAAAACAGAAAGGCTTTGCTGTCCTGCAATGTTTTGTGCTGTATTGACACAACAGTGCAGCCCTTAAGCTGAGAACTGCTTAATGAACCGCATGCTGAAGAATCCTAATGCCGGCTCAGTCGTTTCCTGACCAATGCTGTGTAAGCTGTTTTCAGATCAAGCTCTGTCCCATGGGGCATAAGCAGGTTATTTAGACCAGTCAGAGAATTCCTTTAAGCAGTTGTCTGCTCTAATTGTTAGCACTTGGTAGCGTGTCGAGACGGGTACATTTATGATGCAGAGTTAGCTCTCAGCCAGATAAAATATTTGCATGAAATTCCGCTCACCGAGAAAACTGCTGTGAGTCAGGGATCGCTCCATAATGTCAAGACATACAGTACTGTGCGAAGATCTAGGACACATGGGGGAAAAAATAAGGGGGTGGGGGGACATTACAGTGAGTATTTTTACAGTAAATTATGTAATTCTGGGCTCTCACAAGGAACACAAATATACTGTACCTAAACGCATGTAGTTATCAGAAACCTGGTTGTACTCAATCAGTCCTTCATTGAATTACATCAAAAGCTGCTGATGGAATTTCACAAATACAAATGACTGGAGACATTAAGGAGACATCTGGAGCCGAACCTGTGTTCTCCTTTCCAGCTTACAAAATATAAACTTTTTTTTTAAGCTACTTATTTGCATTGTTAACATTGCTAGCAGAAAGACACATCACAAACAGAAACATGGCTTTAAATAATTTGTTTTGGAGCCTAAGCCTTTTGCACAGAGCTGAATGCAGGCTCTTTATCTTCTCATTTCATCACACACTTTTTGAGCATCTGACCATGATTTTCCTCCTTGTGAATATCTTTTTGTGCCGCTCTGGAGCAACGGCTGTCCTAAATAAGTGTTGTATTTTCATTGTGTGTTCATTCCAGGTGTGTGGTGGTGCTTCTGAACCCCAAGAAAAACACACAACACCACATAATTAATGCATCCAGGTAATGAGCAAAATTATGCTTTTGCCTTCTGTAATTTGACTGAGTTTGTGAATAATTTATGCATGTATTTGTTTATTTAACTCAATGTTGTGTTGTGTTACATTGTGTTGCAGTGTCCAGATATTACAGATTCTTCTTTTTTCTTTCCACAGTAAAACCATAACCACTTTAGCCTTTTCTTCAGATGGAAAATATCTTGTTACAGGAGAGGTAATGGACAAATCATTACAAGGCATATAAATCCGCTACAACACTGAGCACATGTGTAAAATTATGTGAAGATTCCAAAGTGTCAGCCCAAGACTTTGCCTGGCAGGCCGCAGCGCTGCTTGCGTATTTAGGTTAGGTATGTAGAGAAGGGCGTAGATTATAAGACCATGTCTGCGTGCTGATCTCTGGAGCACATTAGAGTAATCCTCTCCATCCATTACCGGCCGATTAAAGACTTCCCCCAGAGCAGTGGCTGTGAGTGCTGGGGTTGCCATGGCAGCAGGTGACGGAGCTTCAGAAAGTTCACTATAGACTTGATACCCTTCGGCCAACACAACATACATTAGCATTTTGTCCTTGTTCCTCGTATCTCCTCTCCAGCCTTTTATGCTTTATTTCCTCCATTCATGCTTTGCAGCCAAAGATAAGGCATCTATCTGTGTGTGTGATCACATCAGGGTAGGCAGCAGAGATGCCGAGGTTTGAATGCTTTAGGTCGGGGAATAATCTCATCAACAGACTAATCTTGTTTTGTGCTGCAGAATGTGGAATAGACTTTGACCATTGTTACTTTATTGAAAGGGCCTCTGTTCTCATGTCACCTCTGAAACTCTACAGTGCACTTCATTCTCATGGATGAATAAATGAGGCCCTATGGACTAGGCTTAGTGGGGCTGCAGGCTTTATTAAAAATAATAACTGTAGTTCCTAATGATCTCTTTCCTCCTCTTCTCAGAGCGGTCACCTGCCTGCTGTGCGGGTTTGGGATGTAGCTGAGGGGTCCCAGGTGGCTGAGCTGCAGGGGCACAAGTATGGGGTGGCCTGCGTGGCCTTCTCCCCCAACAGCAAATACATCGTCAGTGTGGGCTACCAGCATGACATGAGCGTAAACGTGTGGGCCTGGAAGGTAAACTGAGCTCTAATGATCAGCCTTGTATTCTTAAATGAACACTCCAGTCTTTTTCATCCTAGAAAAAATCCCTGAAAACTGGTTATTTGAAATACATTTACAACAGAAGTCATTCAGTCATTACTGCATTCTGCCTAAAACCTTGTTGCTCTATTTTAGTCCATTTCCATTTCTTTGTAAAAGATTTTCAGTTTATTTACTATGTAAATAAGTACTAAGTATAGAAACATGTCACTGATTTAAACACGGTGTTAATTAAAATCAGTAAGTGGCAGTGGAGATGATAATGAATTTAATAGAAATAAATAATAAGATCCTTTTGTTGTGTTGTCTTACCAGAAAAACCTGTTGGTAGCGGCAAACAAGGTGTCCAGTAAAGTGACGGCAGTGTCTTTTTCTGAGGATAGCTCTTACTTTGTGACAGCCGGGAACAGACACATCCGGTTCTGGTACCTGGAACCCTGCAACTCTAACAAGGTACATGTCCCTGAAAATCTGTGTAGTTATTTTGCCTGTTTTTGTCTAAACTACACTAAGATTCAGGCTGCAACCAAAGGACTTTGTATCCAGCAAAATGCATTTCTTGCCATTGATTTCAGTGAAAGCTGATAGGCAACAGAAACCACTGCATGGTGGTACGTGAAAAATGCTCAAATTGTCTGTTTGAAAAGTCAATGCATGCCTCAGTCCATAGCAGTAGGTGTAGAGCAAGTCACATTGATTTTGAACAGAAAAGGAGGAACTAATCGCTGCTGTCAACTCCCATTCAGAGCTGTGAAATTCATCTCTGAAGACAGAGGACGGCAGCTGGACTCGTTTTGGCTTCATTAAAAAATGGAGCAGCTAGGAAGGAGTCCTTTTTCAGGCTTTTAAGTTTGAATTAATATTCTATGTACATTGATCTCCAACAAACAGGCAACACGTATCAGTGCATTTTTGACGAATGCCAAAATGATCTGTTTTATAAAAAATATCTGTTAAATACTGAACTACATCTAGATGATGTCTAAGGCAATACATCACCAGACAATGACTGCTTCTATCCTGTTTTCTGATATTACTCAGCAATACCCTGTTCAATACCATGATGTTTTCTTCACAGCAGCTTGCGGCTCCTGTTCCGCTGCTTGGCCGTTCTGGCATTTTGGGGGAGCTACAGAACAACCTCTTCTGTGACGTAGCCTGTGGCTTTGGCCACAAATCTGAGAGCACCTTTTGCATTACTTCTTCCGGGCTGCTTTGTGAGTTCAATGAGAAGAGGATGCTCGATAAATGGGTAGACTTACGGGTGAGTGTCTGCAAGAGATCTGCTGTCGCATCAGAACTGAATAACTCTCTCAGCCTTTGTTACAAAGAGAAGTTACACTAATGTGTATTACTTACTCTAATAGTTCTTTGTGTAATATTCACTCTTTGTATTCGAAGATATCACAAGTGAACCACTTTTCACACAAAAAAATGGTCATGGCATGCTGTATCATGTTCGAATCATGTTAAGTATTTCTAGGCTGAGGGCAGCACAAAAGCTGAAAGGTCAGATCCTCAGACTTGTTTGTTAAGTGTGTTCTGGGAGTGAATGAGGGAAAAAAACACCAACTGACATAACTTCTGCCCCAGCTGATTTTGAATAGTTAAAGTGATCACTATGTTACCATTTTTGTGTTTGAACAAGAGGCTGCAATTGCTGCCTTTATAGCAACACATGTGAAGCAGACACAATAGAAAAGAAAACACACTTGTGAGTATTAGAACTAAATCATAAGTGTTTTCAGAGGTGAATGAGGGTCAAGCTGTGATTCACTGTGTATTCTGACCCCTTTCTACCATAACCAGCATAAGTTTTCGGCGGTTGGTGCTACAGTAGTATTTTTCTGGAATCAGATTAGATGGATTAGTTTTTGATCCCCACGTGCATCATTGAGCTTTGGGTGCTTGTGACTGATTGTCCATCTTGGACCACTGTTGGTATGTACTAACCACTGGAGGTTTTGTAGATACTCTAACCCAATCGTCTTACATAAATTGTCACAATTTGCCCCTCTTATCTTTAAGCTCAACCATTTAACACTACAATAGCTGCTAACACTACAATACAACAGCTACAATAACTATTTACATGCTTTCTGATATATCCCATCCCTTTACAGGTAATGGTGCAAGGAGATAGCTGTAAAATATTTCATATATGAGGGTGTTTTTTAGTTATGAATACTTGTTTGGACATACTAAGAAATATTCAAAGTTATACAAGTAAAATGCTTTTTGGGCCAGAACTAATGATGTAAGTAATGACCTAATTCTAATTCCATTACCTCTGCAATTCTAGTACCTGGTGAACAGAAGCATGTCTGGGTCAGCTAGGAACGTTGGGTCTTCCTGTCTGCACTCTCTGTTTTGATGCACCTGTGGCATGTACACTGTGTTCTACTTGGCACAATTACTGTGCTGATTCTGCTGTGTCTTGCTAGGAAATAGACTGAGATTAAGGTTAGATGTGGCATCCAGTAGACAAGCTACTTGAACTGACCTGCCTTTCCTTTAATGTTGAAATAGGTCAAAGCCATGAAGGGATCTAACCGTCGTCAATGCCATGAGAGGGGTGTCTGTGTCTGTGTGTGTGTGTGTGTCTGTGTGTGTGATGCACGTGTTAATCAGATATATGAAGATACCAAGCAGCTTTTTTTTCCCCATTTGACTTGTATTTTGAACGCAGCCCCAGATAATTATATTCTTCATGTGAGGGATTAGTTAATACACACTTCAAGCCAAAATATGAGTTTAACATTCCAAATTATGATTATTTTTTGCAGAGAAAGATGGGGTAGTTTTCAACAACTGAACAGCATCTACCTCTTGGCAACAGGGGTTGCAAAACCCAGGGCCTCTTTAAACCATGTTAGGAATTTGAATATTGGTGCTAATCGACCTAAACAGTTGTTTGTTCAGTGTGTGGTGTAATTCGTACCTGGAATGCAACTAAGAACCAGACCATATGTGCAAAATCTACCTCATTATGTGTATATTTTTTACTTACTCAGCTTGTAAAAATGAGTCTGATGAAGCACTTTGAACTGTATGTAGAATCTCCTATTTATTCTTCCATTTTAAATATTTGGCTACATTTGGTCTACGGTTTGTATATAATGGTATATTTAGATTATGTACATATCTGTATATTAGTCAGTTTAGTCATGCAGATGATGATCTGTTGATGGCAGGGAAGACATCAATTTTGATTATATGTTATGTGTCCGCCTAACCGTGCGAATGTCTTTCCTTAGGGCCCTTCTTCTCTGTACCTCAATAAGTTCTGAATGAAATGCACATGTACATATGGGACAGTTGTTAGAATTGCTGTTGGATTTAATGCTTGTTTTGAATGTTAAGATCCAGGATTACTGTGTGCAAAGTGGTACCAATGCAAATATATACAAATAAGCTTTCAGGATTTTGCTTCAGATTAGTCTGTTTTGAGGCAGTGAGCCTATTTTGACCACTAAAGGAGAAAACATGTGTAATGAGGGTTCAGATGTGGTTCTAGCAGTGAGTGTGACTTTCACATACAGTAAGAAACAAATGTTGCAAGACCGCCTGTGTATAGTGAAAAACCGTGGTGTTGTGATTACAAAAGAAAACCAAAAATGCCCATTTTTATAGTGTAAACCCTACATATACCCACAAATATGCTCCCAAAACTCTTTAATTTAAATTTAAATGGAGTTTAATGCTTTACTCTTAATGAAAATGTAAAGATAAACCCCTATCCGTACTGTTGTAATGCTAGAATGTAAATACTGATATTACCCCTGCACTGTAATTCATGCAAAGGCGTTTCTTTGGTATGCCCTGTAATTTTCTTTGGTATAAGCAGGGTAAATACAGGAAATTTAATGTATTTTTAGTAATAAAAATACAGTAAAATGTGCAAGTAATCACAATTTTTACAGTTCAATAATTTACTGTTCATCCAGCAGCATATTCAGGCGCTTCAAGAGGGGTGGTTTTGTAGTGACTCGTTGGTTAAAGCAGAGACTCGACAGCGAATGAGCTCCAGTCTCTCTTAACTTAAATTACAATAATAAAAATACAGGGCTTTAAAAAGGACAAAATGAAAAACAAGAGCTAAACCATTCCAAGACATGCTTTCTTTGTGTTCTCTGGACAACAAAAACATTTATACAGTTATATATTATATGGAATTGTAGCTGAATTTTCATTAATATTAGTTAGTAAATGATATTTTTCTTAATTCAGCACAAAGGTGCATGAATTATATACAGATTTTTTTCTGAAAACCGATCTGTCAACCGCTATAAAAAGAAGCCAGCTGCAACATGTAGCATGACTGCTCTGTGTCTTGTGCTCATATTTTAGTGTTTTAAATGGGAAATTTTACTCAATTTATATTTAGATTAGTAGTAGTAAATATATATTTTTTAATTTAGTGAAAATTTGCCATGAAAAAAAGCAACAAAAAAATGCGGAGTATTTTGTGGGGATCTCCGCGAACAGCTATCAACTATAAACAACTACCAGTTCTCAGAAAAAATATGCGTGAGACTGATTTCGCAACTTCTGATCCACATAAGGGGGTGGGGGCTGGGGGGGTTACTGTAATGCAATCATATGTGTGATTTAGCTCTTACCTAGGTTAACCAGGCAAGTAAACCAAGAATACATTTTAGATGAGGTTTATAGGGCAGGTTTTGTTGTTTGTTTTTGGGGGGGGGGGGGGGGGGGGAAGGTTTGTTTGTTTGTTTCCCCCCCCCCCCCCCCCCCCCCCCCCCACCCCCTTGCTGTGTGTTGCATGTAGACGGCTACAGCGAGTTCCCTGTCTGTGACCGAGGAACTGATTTTCTGTGGATGTTCTGACGGGACAGTGCGAGTTTTTAGCCCTGTTGACCTGCGCTTCATCTGCACCATGCCACGCCCACATCACCTGGACACTGATGTGGCTGCGGTCAGCCAGGCCGGGTAGGTCCAGCCAGAGCCTCATCTTACAGGCTTATATCATTAGTTTGAAAGAGGTTCCCTGAAAAATCTGATATGTGCCGTTAGACAACTGATGGAAGTTTGATTCTTTAATTTTGCACTAGAACTATAAAGGGAAACATTTTATAACTAAATTAGCTTCACTCAGCCTGTCCATAATCTGTACATTTCACTCAGTCCTTTCTTTGGATGGGTCTGTGTTCTTTTGTTTTTGTCACCATGACGGGAGATCGGTTTTTAAACTAAACTTTTTTAGGGCTGTAGACAAATGTCTGGCATATCTGTTATT
Organism: Nannopetersius ansorgii; assembly: GCA_037974605.1. NCBI lineage: Eukaryota > Metazoa > Chordata > Actinopteri > Characiformes > Alestidae > Nannopetersius > Nannopetersius ansorgii. The sequence goes on from JBBPDE010209024.1 coordinate 24,550, forward strand.
GTAACCTTAACAGAATTTTTAGAGGTCAGCTCTCTGTACCAAATTTGGAAGAACAGGATGTTGTCTTAATCCAGTGGCAATATTTTAAGCTGCACCTTTTAAAGCACATTCCAAGGCACTTTTAGGATTATTTTACTGAATATGATGGTACATTGTCAGGTCAAGGCCTTTAAACTTTCAGTCCCAGCTCAAATATCCTGTTCCACTCTGTTTTTCAGTCACCCTCTCTCCAACAAGCCAGACGGCTGCTACCCAGACTTAGTGGCTATTGCCTATGACCCTGTTAACCTCTGGCTGTCCTGTGTGTATAAAGACCACAGTCTGTATGTGTGGGGTGTGCAAGACTTGCAGAGAGTAGGGAGGGTGCACTCATCCCTCTACCACTCCGCCTGTGTGTGGGACCTGCAGGTAAATATTTTCACACTAAGCCAAGACTAAGAGTTTCCGTAAAGTATAGTAGGGTACGATGCTGTCAGAAGTTTGCAAAAACCATCTCTTTTAAAAAACAGTTTATAAAAGAGTGTTGAACATTTTTCACTTTTCAGTAAGTAAGGAGTGATGCAAACAACTTTTTGGAATGTATTCATTTACATTCAGCTATTTTTGCAATATTAGTTTTTCATGGTCATTAAAGTGTCCTCTTTTAAAGGTTAAATTAATTAAAATAAAGGTTTGTCCCAAATAATGACTGTTTTTATTCTTCAACCTAAAATCAAAACTGACCTTTTTATCCTTGTTCATTTATGCCCTTGGTCATATTAAGCAAGATTCATCATATATCATTTATTCTTCAAAATATAAGCTGGCAAGTGGGAAAATAACTATAATGAATGAACTATAATAAATAATTGTAATATAAACAAGAACAGCAACAAAATCAATATATTAACAAATATCAGGTTACACCACTACCCCCAACAATCACTAAGAGCTAATGCTCAGAGTCCCCTTTTAGTGCTATATTTGACTTGGAAAAAATCACATAACCAAAATTGTGGTTATTTTTTGTCTTTTTTTTTATTTCACTTGTTTGCCTAGTATACTAAATGCAATATGTATTAAATAATTATTACGAACAATAAATTCTTATAAACAAATCTGGAAAAGCTAGATGTCCCTAAGAAGATTTAGCACTGACTTTACAGGTTAGCTGTCTCACGAACACATATTACTTTCCAGTTTTGTGGCTAATTGGTGCATATATTGTCAACAATTTACTTTCTTTTTTAATCATGATTAAATGTCAACACTATTCTTCAGATATACCCTAAATCTGATGATGGGCCAGCAGCTGGACCTGCTTCTTCAGAATTGTTCTTCAGCTGCTCTGCAGACAACACGGTTCGCATGTGGAGCACAGATACACAGATAAACTGCCCAGCCAGCGGCAATGTTCTCAGCAGCGTGAGTCTACTGTTCAGTTCAGTAATGCCTGTTACACCGGCATGCGTTTATTTAAAGGAGCCCAGATGAGTCTGTCCAGAAGGTGGTGCTGTAGTTCTGAAAGATTGAAGTTGAAGTTTATTGTCATATGTACAGAGTACAGTGTACAGAGTACAATGAAATTCTTACTTGAACACCCTCTTCACAGATAAAGACATACACAGAACATAAAGACATGAAAGACAACACAGTGCAGCAACAGTGACTAGCAACAGTAGTCTTGAGTTGTATAAAGTACATTAAAGTGAAAGTGCAGTGTAAAGTGTTGTGTGCTATAGTTTTACATATAGTATGAAGAACAGATGTATTGTGCAACAGAGAGGACCACAGTTACTGTGTGTTGAACAGTCTGATGGCACTGGGCTGATGGCAATGAATCGTAGAGTTGTATCGAAAGTTAGAGAAGAGATCATTTCGTGGCCCATGAGAAGAACTTGGATAGATAATTAAAACTAAACATTTAATTCTTGTTCTGCATCTCTTTCTAGGATCTTCGGAAGATAATTTATATTGACAATGATACAGCCCCCTTGCTGGACACAGAGGGAACTGCGATGGGAAGTGCGGAGAGGTCTGAGGGTCAGAGTGAGGAGAGCCGTACTGGCATCAGAACCATCTGTGTGAGTCCAGATGGCAAACACCTGGCCTCCGGAGACCGGTCCGGTACCCTGAGGTAGTGTGCATCTCTGATGGCTGGGTGTAATCTGTAAAACAAATCTTTACATTTAGTTGATGGTTTGAATGAGATTTGGAGTTGATGCAGAACTGTGTTACTACTTTATATTAATTATCTAGTTGTATTTTTTTCTTGTTTGTTAACTATCTTTTCAAGATGTGGTGTTCTTGTAATTTTTGTTTAATTATTACCTTAACTAGCATTTTGTGTCTTGCAGAGTTCATGATCTCATCAGTATGGAGGAGGTGCTTAAAATAGAGGCTCATGACTCTGAGATCCTGTGCTTGGAGTACTCAAAACCTGAGACTGGTGAGGTTTTTTTTTGTTTGTTTGTTTGTTTTTTTTTTGCTTTTATATGCTTATGCCTTCTGAGGACTTTTTCATGTAGATAGTTCTGTGCAACAACACTGGGCCAATGCAGTGGGCCAATGCACGACTTCCTACTCACTATACAACCAAGTGTACGAAACAACCCCCCACTAAAAATCGGTTGACTTTTTAAAAAATATTTGATCAGGGTGTGCCCAAACTTTTGCATTCATCTGTGTATAAATCTGTGAAGCTGTGGTCCGATGTAGTAAGCACTGATGTGGGGGTTTTTTTGTGGGAGGGTTGGGGTTTGTTATATACACACCTATCTTGTTGGTACTCAACCATGTGTGCACTCTTTCAGGAATGAAGCTGTTGGCAACAGCTGGTCGAGATCGGCTGATCCATGTTCTAGATGTAGAGGATGATTATGAGCTGCTACAAACTCTGGATGAACATTCCTCTTCCATCACAGCTGTCCGTTTTACATGTGAGATTATATTTCAATATCAGTTCAACTGACTGTATATTCCAGTGTAAAATGTGCACTAAAAACCATTACATTTACAATTTGCTGCTTAAAATGAATCTGGATATTTTCCATTAGCCCTTTTTTGATTAAGTGATAACACTAGGATGCTGTAGACCTAATTTCATTTCGTCACGCACAATCCACTAATGAGCTGCTTTGTGCCCCCTCGCCGCTCACTGTGATGTCTCAACACTGCAGCCAACGAGGGGAAGGTGAGGATGATCAGCTGTGGAGCCGATAAGAGTCTGTACTTCCGAACTGCTCACAGGGTTAGTCAGCTCTGCTTTAATTGCAGTCTGGAGACTGTAGGGCTGTTTGGGGACTGTTGATGATTTATTTACTCCAGGCTAGAACTGACAGACCTTCAGTTTCAGATGTCTTCCAGTCTGCAGTGTATGCTTTATATGGTTTCAAATAGTTTTTACTTATTTATGTCAGTCCTGGTAATGTTTTAATTACATTTCAGAAGATTAATATTAATAAATAAATGTGTTTTAAACTGGAAATAACTGTTGGCTATGTTGTACCCTCCCAAAACAGACTTTCAGAGGCGTCGAATTTAAACGCACTCACCATGTTGTAAGAAAAAGCACTCTTTATGATATGGATGTGGATCCCACTTGCAAGTACGCAGCTGTGGGCTGTCAAGACCGAAGCATCAGGTGTGCGAGCGCACATTCTTTATTAACAACCCCTCCTGTATGAAACATCTATATTCTATTCATATTCATCAACACTGATGTGATTTCTCTCATCCGGCAGAGTATTCAATATTAGTAGTGGAAAGCAAAAAAAGTCCTTCAAGGGCTCTCCGGCTGAAGATGGCAGCCTTCTCAGGGTAGGCCAAGCTTTGGTGTTTCAAATTACACTTTGTATTGAATGAATCTCTTCTGATTTTATGAGATGGATCTTTTTTTTTCCCTCAGGTCCAAGTAGATCCATCTGGTCTGTATGTGGCCACCAGCTGCTCTGATAAGAACCTCAGCCTGTTTGACTTCCAGACTGGAGAGTGTCTGGCTGCCATGTTTGGGCATTCTGGTAAAGACCTCACCCATATGCTGGTGCTGCTTTGGTTTCAAATAGGCTAAGATGCTTGGCTGTTTCTCATTTGCTTTATATGCATTTAAGGCAGCTCGGAATTTTAAAAGGTGGCTAATGTGTTTCCCCCCCCTTAATGTCTTCTTGTAGAAATCATCACTGGAATTAAGTTCACCCGTGACTGCAGGCATCTGATTTCAGTCTCAGGGGACAGGTAGGACTGTTAAATTACTCAATCTACTTTGCATTAGGGATGCACCGATACCGATACCGGTATCTGGTATCGGCCTCGATACCACATTTTCTAAAGTACTCGTACTCGTTGAAAGTCCCCCGATACCGGGGAAATGTCTATGTTTGAGCGGCGTGTAAGGGGTTAATCACAGGCGCCGAGTGCCCGCCCCCAGGCCCCGACTGCAGCTCAGAGCGGGGAGGCGAGAGATGTCAGCCGCGTGGAACTATTTCAAAGTGAATGAAGACGACAAAACAAAGGCGGACTGCAAATTGTGCTCAGCGAAATTGTCCAGAG
>JBBPDE010209046.1:0-14897 GCA_037974605.1 Nannopetersius ansorgii
AGACAGAGAGATGGAGAGAGAGAGAGAGAGAGAGTAAGAGACAGAGACAGAGAGATGGAGAGAGAGAGAGAGAGACAGAGAGAGAGACTGAGAGAGTAATTTGTTGAAATAGCACCAGTGTGCTTTGTCCATCAATCTGTTCTCTTCCAGTGACTTAAGATGCCAATATATAATACATTATTATTATTATTATTATTATTATTATTATTATTATTATTATTATTATTACTAGTAGTAGTAGAAATAGTAGCAGTATTTAAAATAAGGTTAATAATAACATTGACAGCACTAAAACAGGGACAGCGCTGGGCAGCTGGTGGCCTAGTGGTCAGAGTCAGAATAAGGCTTCGAGTCTCTGGGTGTGAGTCTCGAGTCTTTAGGAGCCTGAGTTGAGTCTGAGTTCAGTGCTGCATTCATTGCAAAAAACCTTCTCAGCCACCAAAGACTTGAGGTCACTCTACTGTTGTTTTTCTTATTTACATTATTTTTCAAATTATGTAACTGAGAGACACTAAGTGAGTTGTGTTCTTGTCCATTTACTTCGTTAGTGTTTGTTTGGATTGCTTTCCTCTGTCCTTTTCAATGCCACCTGGTTTTATTTCAGAAATCATTTGGGAACAATAAACTATCTGAGATTCAGCCTGAAAGGAATGTGATCTTCAACCGACAATAACGTCTGCACTGAGTCGACCGCTTTAGATACATTTGGTCATTAGTGAGGTCAGGTGCTGATGTTGGATGATTAGTTCTGGGTCACAAACCCCAAGTCCAAGGTATTGGATGGAGTTCCAGTTTTATTTAACTAGGCCTCTAAAGGATTGTTCCAAACAAGATGTTGTTGTATTTGTTTAGTGACAATAAAGAAATGTTGTATCTTGTATCTTCTATCACTCCAGAGAATCCACAGCCCAAAACTGGATGTCTTTAAACTCCTCTAGCAGATGCTTGGCATTGGGTACGATGACCTTAGAGTCCACATTCTATTCTGGACACGCTTGTGTGTATCCTAATCTGGTCAGAATATTTTAACCATATTTTAGTGATAAGTCTTCCTTCTCTAGACCATTCATCCCACCCCACCCCCACTCCTTTTTTCAGTGATGGGTGTAATTCATTAATTTTCTGTCTGAGTTCTGACCTCAATTCTACCTTCTCCTTGATAAAATCCCTCCCTCTTTCTGTATTCTGATAGAAATACTCTCTCTCTCTCTCTCTCTCTCTCTCTCTCTCTCTCTCTCTCTTTCTTTCTCTCTCTCTCTCTCTCTCTCTCTCTCTCTCTCTCTCTCTCTGCCTCTATTTTTAAAGCTCTGTCGGAATGGCACAAACCAGCTGCCTCATATTGAGACTGACAAGAGTCTCTCGAGAGACATCACCTTCTTCTGCTCTTTTCCTTTCTCTTCTCTCCTTCACCACTTTCCCGTCTCTCTCCCTTTTCTCTGTCTTTCTCCTGTCTGCCTCTCTCAATTTCTCTATTAAGCTCAGTTTTTTTCTCTTCCCTTTATGTCAAACTATATATTTTTTCTTTCTCTGTATATCATCCTTTCTCTCTTTTCTCTCTTTTTTCTTCCTTTATTCTTTCTTTTTTTCATTATCATTCAGTGTGCACAGCCCCCCCCCCTCTCCCCCCCCCCCGCTTCTCCCTCATTCTGTTTCTTTCCTCTTTCTCTTAATTTCTCTCCATCTCCCTTTCTCTGTCTCCTCTTTATATCTCTCCACTTTTCTGACTCTTTCCTCCTTTCATCAGGACTTGCTAAAGTTGGTAAATAGTCTTTTTTTTGTGACCCCACCATCATCTTTCCCACCTCTCCTTTATTTCCAGAAAGGCTGTGACGCGCTCCGCTTTTCCCACGATACTCTGCTGATTGATCACTCTGTCAGCATATGTCAGCGTATGCGTCAGCGCATGCAGTCGCATCACTATAAATAAAGCCACCGTCCTGCGCTGTGATAAATAGGCCTATTAAACTTGTGTGAATAGCACTCCATAGTAAAGCTGATCTGAATAAAGCGTCTGCATACGTGCATCATTACTTTTCATGCACTGGTCTTAATGCACAACACTGCATCTGTAACTGGCTCTTCTGTCCGCAATATGTTGCTGGCAATAACATTTCGGGGTGGGCTTAATTCTCAAGTGTAAACACAGAATTAATCTCTTATGCTCGTTCTACAGCAGAGGCCCGGCCGTGGAGCCGATTCGCAGAACTGCTCTCAACTAGCCGCAGCTCATTTGGGAGCCTGAGAGATGATCCCTTGCATTGTCGTCCTAATCTCATCCTGACCCTCTTCGCCCTGCCTGATATCTCTGTTCGCTTTGTTTGTCACCCGTTATCTCGATTTCTAGACACGCAGAGCTCTAAATCAGTGACAGTAGCTGAATTAACTTCTGCCACCTGCATTCCTGATTCAATGGTGGATGGGGTGTGGGGGGGTAATTCTTTCTGACGTGACTGGCAGTGGAAATCACCATTGGCCTTTAGCACCGAGACTCGTATTAAATACTTTATGTGGTTTCGTGAGAGCATCACAGCACCGCTATGTGGAAAAAGGAAACAAATAAACAGAAGGAAATAGTAGCGAGCAATAAGAGCAAGAACAACTCCCTGTATGGGGAAAATGGAGAAAAGGTAGGAAGGTAGGATGGAAGAGAGGAGATAGTGTAGAAGGAAGGAAAGAAGTGAAAACGGAAGAGTATGTAGAACAAAGGACTGAAGGAAGAAAGAAAAGAAGGAAGTGAGAAAAAAGAAAGAAAGAAAGAAAGAAAGTGTCATGCACACCGGGTCACGTGCGGTCACGGGGCACCGGAAATGACCGCACGGCAGGTATTTAAGCAGGTGACAGGTAATCAGTCCTCGCACAGTCATTGAAGTCTCTAGCTTCATGCCCCGTGTCGAACCCCAACTCAGTCTCCATTTCCCCGTGTGTGCGAGTGAGAACGCGGGCTCGTTTGGTGCGAGTCCTTACTCCTGTGTGGGAGCGTTCTCAGAGCAAACCGCGTGGCATACCAGCTCTTGCGTGCCAGTCACGCCTGGGCCCATCCACCATGCAACAAGGGCGTTCAGGCCTCTCATCTCTGTACCACCGTGACAGAAAGAAAGAAAGAAAGAAAGAAAGAAATAAAGAGAAAGAAAGAAAGAGAGGACACAGAGGAAAATGTAGAAGGAAATAAGGAAGTAAGGAAGTGAGGAATAATGTGGAAAGGAGGGAAGGGACAGAGAAGAGTAAGTAAGAAGTAAGAGAGGAGTAAGGGAAAATGTAGAAGGAAAGAAGGGTATTTGAAAGGAAGGAAGTCAGAAAAGAAGAAAGGGAGGAAGGAAGAAAGGAAGGAAGGAAGGAAGGAGGGAAAATAATAGGGGTTCAAGACTGATATGCAAAGAAAGAAAGGAAGGACGATAGGAAGTGAGGAATTATGTGGATAGGAAGGAAGGAAGGAAGGAAGGAAGAAAGAATGGAAGGAAGGAAGGAAGGAAGGAAGGAAGGAAGGAAGGAAGGAAGGAAGAAAATATGTTTGGAAGGAAGTATGAAAGGAAGATAGAAAGGAAGAAAAAAAAAATTGAAAAGAAAGAGTCCCATTTTCTCTCACTTCTGTCCTTCTTTCCTGACCTGGAATCCAGTCTTAGTCCTCCATCATTAAGGACATATCAGTTCTTCAAACATGTTTGCATCAAGAACAGAGGAGTGAAGACAAAGATACACATCGGGATGAAGATACACATCAGTCCAGTGTTCTGGTAGCAGATTTGGGGGCATATTTAGTGTTTACACTATAAAAATAGGCATTTTTAGGCATATTTTTTACCAAAACACAACAACATGGTTTTTCATTATACGTGGGGGGGGGGCGGGGGGGGGGGAAGCGGGGGATTACTGTAGTCGTAAACACTTTTGCAAAGCACTGGGACTCTCAAAAAACATGAAGCTATCAGAGCTGGGAGGGTACAGGTGAGCAGGTGCTTCTTTTGAGTATTGTGAAGCTCTTTCCAAACGGTCTCTAACACAACGGACAGCTCAACATGTTTCTACACCATCAGCCAATTCTGTTACGTCAGCTAACAGACGCCTGTACTGGCCTGCAGCCACTGAAGGCTGAGCCATCGCCAAATTGTGTCCTGCTACCAGAGCTGACGCTTATGCAGGTGATCAGCATGAACTTTTACGGTTTATACTGAACTGCTGCTGATCATTTGCACACATTAAAATCACATTCCAGTATTTCTTTCCAAAACAATTTTTGGATGTAAAAAAATACGCAGTACAATCCACATCCTAGTGTTGAATTGCACCTTTTTTACTTCTACTTTATATAAATATATTTTATTAATATGTGTGCATTCCGTGTCGTTTTGTACTCTGTAAAATCTTCTGTATACCTGAATATAGCTGAGATGACTATAAAGCTTCACTTGACTTTGACTTTGACATCACATTAAATGTAACTCCAATAAAACACAGGGTGAAAGCAGAGAAACTGTAGGGCAGACGTCCATCATGCACAAGAGTAAGATGACCCAATTCAGGATGCGTGTGTCCTCGTCCTGGTGTGTAAATGCCCCCTTTGTCTTCATCCAGGTGTGTACCTTCATCCTTTTGTGTATCTTCATCCTAAAGTGTATCTTTGTTCTGTTGTGTATCTTTAATCTGGTGTGTTTCTTTGTCCTGGGGTGTAAATGCCCCCTTTATCTTCATCATGGTGTATATCTTTGTTATGGTGTGTATCTTCTTTTGGTGTGTATCTTTGTCTTCACTCCTCTGTTCTTGAAGAACTGGTAGGTCTTCAGTGATGGAGATCTAAGATTGGATTCCAGAAAGAAGGATAGAAGAGAGAAAAAACAGGACTCTTTCTCATCCTTGCTCATTTTCTTCCTTCCGTACATGCTTCCTTCTTTTCTTTCTTCCTACCTTCATTCTTTCCCTAATTACTTTTTCTGTCCTCCATGTCATTCCCTATTTCCTATCTTCCTTTTCGTCTTTCCTTCCCATATCATTCCACTCGTCCTATCAGCAGCACCTTAGACACACCGCCATCACAAGGCAAACACACTCACACACAATCACACTTGAGAGCAGTTTAGCAAACAAACGAAGGATAGAGGGAGGAAGGACGAAAGGAAAAATAAAAAATCTAGAGAGAAGAGTAAAGCAGGGAAAGTGAAGTGTTTTAAATCCAGATTACTGAGAATCTCAGTGTCTCAGTTGGGCTGTGAGTTTTGCAGTGACCTCCAAATCCACCCGACAATACTCAAACTTGCTTAGAGTGTATTTATTAATTTATCTACCTTTTTGAATTTAAAATACATGTTTATGCAGTTACGCATTCATGAGATGCGACAGATGCAATATAATATGGTAAAATATCTTTGGGAGTCGCTGCCAAAAAGCGTAATCTCTTTGCTCATTTCAGTTCCTGGTAATCCAGCTGTGACGAGGTGGATTTTTGCTCCCATGATGGCCGATGGCCAGAGCGGCCGTCTGAATTACGTAACACGGGATGGGGGGGTCTTTTATTTATTTATTTATTTATTTTTGTTCTTGGGGATGAAAAAGAGAATGAATGTAATGAATGTTGGTTCATTTAATGCGTGTGTGTTTAGGGTATTGCGGTGGCTGTTGTTTCTGCCTTTTTTTGTGAGACATCTGCATTCAGGACGGCCTTCGGTGAAATATTAACGCCATTCAATTAAACTGGGAAGCGCTTTCAGCTATGGTTAATCTTTGAACAGGGCGATGAAATTCGGGGCCATCTGTTTGACACGGCACAACATGTTTGTCTTTGAAACCCTCTGCAGTGCCGTTATTTTGCATGTAGAAGAATCTCCACAGATTCTCTGCCCCACTGTGGGCTGGTGTTTCAGGCAGAGACGCATCAGGAGGCTGAATTCAATCTATCTCCCATGAGAGGCAGAGCTGATCCCTCATCGGGGAAAATAGGAAGAAGGGAAAAGAGGAAGTGAGGAATGATGTGAGAAGGATGGAAGGAAGCAGGGTCAGCATCAGAAGGGATGTGTAGGGCAGTCATTTAAAAGCCTGGGGGGGGCACTACTTCTTCTGCGCCAGTCCAAATATGTGTACCATTGGCGGAAGGGGGGCGTGGCAACTCGTTGGGGGGCGTGGCAACTTGTAAAAAATGGGTACTGAGGAACAAATCAGGTTTTATTAATTACTATAAACAGTTCCTCTGCTATGAAACAAGGTTTGCTGGACCAGTCAATGGGCACCAAATCCTTCAGTCCCCTGAGTGAAATCTTTAAATGTCAGGTCTCAGGATCATTAGTTTCATAACACAGTGCTGATGTAGGAACCTCAGTAGCTTTTAGTAGCCTTTTCTTCTCGCTACAATTAGCTGCTGGCGGCTCTATGTGATTTCCTGTGTAATGTTAGCATCAAGCTCACAGTGCCAAGTATTTATTTCCAAACTGGGTTTAATATTTCTTACAAGTTGCATTCCAAAGGCTAGCCTGTGGTTCAGGTGGGCTTCATTTCTTGATCATCAAACAGGCACACTTTATTTCTACACTGCTACACCATCAAAGGATTCTTCAGAAACCAGCAGCCTCAAAGTCTTGAACCCCTGGTGACACCTCCTACAAAATAACACACTTCTAAAAATTTTATCACATATTTATAGTTTATTTAGCTTATTGGGAAAAAAATCAAATGTGCAAAAGTAAAAGCACACTTTTGTTTTACAATAGAATTAACAAAAAAACAGAAATTGTGCACAAAGCTTTATCCAGTATTTGACAGAAATACTTATATATATATATATAATCTATTTTTTAAAACTTATATTGCTTTCTTCATTTTAGCATTATTACTATAGCTGCATTTTTTTTTACTTATAATGATGAGATGAACATTGTGAATTTATTCTTAATGTTGTTATGATGAAGGTGCTGCTGCTGCTGCTGCTGCTGCTGCTGCTGCTGCTGATGATGATGATGATTATTATTATTATTATTATTATTATAATTATTATTATAATTATTATTATTATTATTATTATTATTAATAATAAACTGATTCTCTTATATCAAATACTTTTGTATTTTATGATTCCCACCAAAGCGTCTCACGCACACAGACGTATGAACACCATGGTTAGTGGACGTCCAGTTTTTTGATATTTCCACTGCAGGACAGCAGATCTGTTGGTGCTGGCAGACCCGCTGTGGATTTGGAGCGTGTGGTGTTGCATAACCTTTGAAACCTGGTGCGATGAGCAGCTTTCGATGTGACATGGCGGGCAAAGTCCAGCAGCTACGAGGCCTGAAATTGGCTTATGCAACAATCTTACGCTTGCGCTGAAAGTTTGCCACCAAAACAATAAACTGTTCGAGGAAGAAGAGATTTCTTTTACTGGATTAGGACCCAAACGTTTGGGAAAATCCTGTATGATGTGCATTAATACTCACTTGCCCTCTGACCCGTAGCTGTTCATGCTGTCCTCTATGGACTCGTGGCTGGCCTGGCGCACGGTGCGGCTGGGCATCTCCACCGCTAATCCCGTCTCTGTGCTCCTCTGGATGCCTTTCAACCTGCGTCCCTCCGCATCTGACCGAGAGAGAGAGAGAGAGAGAGAGAGAGAGAGAGAGAGAGAGAGAATAATAAGCTCGGGCTGTTATCATTAAAGCCATCTGTAAATGTGTTTTGAGGTTTAGTGCTACATTTCCAGATGAAACCGTTTGTTGCTCATATCATTTCAGGTCAAGTCTGTTACACAGAGCTCATTCATTTTGCTGCACACTTTCATTCAAGATTTGACAGAAATGCATTTAGGGAAGAAAGTCCATGTTTGTTATTTAATCCTTTTTTTACTTACTTTATTTAACTATTACTGTGATTACTTTTTAAATTATTTTTAATTTATTATGGTAATGAATATAATGAATAGTAGTAGTTGTAGTAGCAGTAGCAGTAGCAGTAGTAGTATTGTTGTTTTGTTTTGTTTTTGTTATTATTCTTTTGTATATCGTATATCAATTTGAAACAAAATCACACTGGTATAAAGCTCACTTTATAACGGTCTAATAAAGCTTAACTAAATTGGTGAATTATTGCATTGTATTGATAGTTTTATACCATCGCATCATATATGATAACAAATAAAAAGATAATTCATGAAAATGCCAACATTTTGGAACAAAATCTTCCATTAAATAATATAATATAAAATGTTGCCATATATTTACATTACCATCTGCCATACCTTAGCAAACTAGCAAACATCCAGCAACTTACTGGGAAACTCGGATACAATTGTACCATAGTAATAGCACAGCAACTGCCTGGACTTAATCCAGCAGTAATGGATTAACACGGGGTTACACAGTGTGAATATGTACAACAGCTGCAAATCAATTCCCTCTTTCTGGGACAATTAGGAATGAATGAAAGACCTGAGATTAAAATGTCTCAAACATGAACATATTCATATGGCTTTGGATTTTTCCTGTAGAATATAACACTATAGGAAGCCACTCTTTTGGTGGTCATTGCTTTGTTCATGCTGATCCATCTGCAGTCTGACCTCAATCCACCAGTAAACAAAGCATGCTCTGTGTCTTATTACGTATTTTATTACACCATCCTTCCAAAAGTCAGTGCCCCCAGCAGTGGCAGCAGGTGCTTCGATCCAAGTGCCAAATATAAAAATGGATCCAAGTTCCACAATGTGTATCTTTTCTCACCTATGATTTCAATCATATACAGTACTGTGCAAAAGTCTTAGGCGCCTGTGCAAATCATTTGAAGTCATTTATATCAGCACTGGATTCTTTCTGCGGCAAAAACTGCAGAATATTAGAAGAAATGCAAACAAACAAGCAAGCAGTAAAAAGTATCAAAGATTTCTAAAAAGTAGTGGATATTCTGTGAGATAGTTAGAAGAACACAGGTTTGGATCCAGGTGTCTGCTCAGGGCCTCCAGTCATTGGGTGAATGAATAAAATTCCATAATCAACAGCTAATTTAATCTACTGTAGTAAAAAGAGCCAAACCAGGGATTTGATGGAGCTGCAAGTAAAACTAGCTTCCACGAGGAAAGAGGTCTGGAAATGGTTCAGCAAACACTTTGCCCACACATAAAACCACCATTTACTGTATTCATGCTTAACAGCACTGCCCAGCAGTAAACAGCTTTTAAGCATCACTTTCTCAGATACCTAAGACTTTTGCAGAGTACTGTATACTCGTGTATCAAATTTAGTCTTAGCCTTCAGGTAGACTGATTTTAGAATTATTTTTGAAGATACATATTCTGGTGGTAGAGATTAGCAGAATGACTTCAATAGGTTATTATGTGTCCCTAAGACAGGGAGCTACCTTGGTATAGGCTTGCATAAGCTCCAATGTGGCCTATGCATGGCTTGAATGATTGTTTATTATTCATTATACTAATGAATAAAATAATGCATTGTTATTTGTCATTTCTTCATTTGTCACAACTGTAATATTTCCTGTTTTTTCCTGTTTCTTCATTTCTTGTAATGTTCACTTTGTCTTTTTTCTGTTTCTTTGTATGTACTCCTGTTTTTCCCTGTTTTTCTTTGTTCTTGTTTCTTTGTTATTTTTCTGCAGCAAGTTTTTGTTTTGATGCTAGTCTCCACTCTAGCCCCGCCTCCTCCTTAGTTTCTCCACCCTAGCTCCGCCTCCTTCTTAGTGCTTCCACCTGTGTCTTGTTTCTGTCTCCTCCCCTGCTCAGGTGTCTCTCATTTGTGTAGTTATTGTATAAATTTAGTCTAGTTTTGCTGGTTCTTGATGTTTCTGCTCAGTTCTTCTTGATCTGTGTTCTTGCCCTTCTTGTGATCATGCTTTAGTTTGTGTTAGTTCAGTGTCCAGTTGGTTTCTTATTTAGTCTCCTGTTTCTCGTTCTTTTGTTGATAAATTCCTGTTCTTGATGACATCCTACTCCATGCTCTACACCTCCATATTACAACAACCTATTTTAGTAATCTTGGTTTAGTTATTCCATTTTTTTAAATCGATATCATTACATTTCCATTTACTTTTACAACATTTAGCTGGTGCTCTCAGGGCATTTGCATCTGGAATTCATGGGTTTGATTCCCAAGACCGCTAGGCACCTCTGAGGTACCCTGAGCAAGGTGCTGCTCCCCGGGCGCTGTGTTCCTGGCTGCCCCCTGCTTCACTGGTGAATGGGTTAAATGCAGAGGAAGAACTTTGTGCTGTTCACACTGTGTGGTGTGGTGTGGTGTGGTGTGGTGTGTTCACGTATGACAGAGTTTTTACTTCACTCTTATTCAGAGTAGTCCACAACCTGTAAAGCAGCTTAAATCCACGTTCACTATTTAACTGAAATACTGCACATTCAGTGCACCTACACAACATCTGTCAAATAATACCTAGCCAGCACCCACCGGGTAGTAGAAAAGTCAGGAGTTAAGACAAGAGTAAGGAAGGGTTTTTTCATCATTACAGAACGAAAAATCCAAAACCTGCAAAGAGGGAAAAAATATGCTGCTTATTTGAAATATGGATTTACTTCCAATGGAGTGAGGAGCGGTGAGGCTGCAGTGTGTCATCTGTGCTGTTCTCTTTCTGTCAGCCTGAAACCTACAAAACTAAACAACTATTTAGACACGAAACATGTTCAGCTCTTTAGAAAAGCAAAGACCTTTTTTGCTCGGTTGAGTGAACCGAAGTCACAAAAAGAAGCAATCAAATCTGCGTCGAGCTCCTCTGAAGGCGTCATATGAGGCAGCAGACCATAGTGCAAAGGTAAAAAAGAGCCACCGGGAAACGCTGAAATCACCTGTCTGACTCTACACTGACTAACAGACGTTACACTGACTAACAGACAGGAAATGTCCATCAATGTGTTACTAAAAGATTCTGAATTTGCAGTCCAGCTGGGTGAGTCTACAGAAGATGAATACATTTCATAGTCTACATGAACTACATTCCTGACACTTCAGTTTGTTTAATATTCTGACCTGGCAAAGGGGACTTCCACTGAAAAAAAGAATCAGTTGAGTTTAATCTACCTGAAACCATGTCAATATGAATACATGAATGATATCTTTAGGTTTCTGGATTACATAAAATAAAATGGACAGGATTAAAGCACTTTTCAGTGAATTAAATACATATATTTCAGTACCCGCCAACAAACCATCTTGTATACTTTAGCAAACACCTAGGAAACTAACTGGGATACAATAGCAATCACCTAGCAACACCTAAGAACCAGGCATACCTTAACAAAGACCTTGCAATCACCTGGGATATCATAGCAAACATCACGCAGCAACCTAGTAACCAACTGAGATACAACAGGAACTACCAAGCAGTACCTAGCAACCAACTGGGATACAACAGCACCCACTAAGCAGTACCTAGCACCCAACTGGGATTCAACAGCAACCACCAAGCAACACCTCAGAACCTATCAGGCATACCTTAACAAACAACCTGTAATCACCTGGGATATCATAGCAAACATCACGCAGCAACCTAGCAACCAACTGAGATACAACAGAAACTACCAAGCAGTACCTTGTAACCAACTGGGATACAACAGGAACTACCAAGCAGTACCTAGCAACCAACTGGGATACAACAGCAACCACCAAGCGACACCTCAGAACCTATCAGGCATACCTTAACAAACACCTTGCAATCACCTGGGATATCATAACAAACATCACGCAGCAACCTACCAACAACTGAGATACAACAGAAACTACCAAGCAGTAACTAGCAACCAACTGGGATACAACAGGAACTACCAAGCAGTACCTAGCAACCAACTGGGATACAACAGCAACCACCAAGCAGTTACCTAGCAACCAACTAATAACCAGAGGGAATTTTATTCCAGTGAAAGATGCACTGAAGTGCTCCATTACCAGTTGAAATTTAGATGAGAACATCTGAATACCAAATTTATTAGATAGAATGGAAATACAAACAACAATTGATTGTGTTTAAGTGCAAGGCGGGGAAAAAGGGTGATGTCTCTGGTTTAAAGACAGACTTCTAATGCATCACATATTTCACACTATTAATTAATATAAAACATTTATCATATGGTGAGTCAGGTGTTATTAGTTGTGCACCCCCACAGCTGAAATTAAACCACTGTCTGTTTGGTTCAACTTCATTTCCTCATCACCTGCCATCAGCACTGCGGCACATTACCTTCCCCCTGTCAGAAATGTCTTCTTGCATCCACGCCTTTTATTTGATGGAGTGGCAACATGTTTATAGTGATCCGACAGGCAAAATACATTTGCCCATTGTACACTGAAAGATTTTTCCTCTGCTCTTACATAAGACGACTTCGAAGAATATGGAGCGGAGAGAGGAGTGGACACTCACACTACTCTTGAGTGGGTGAGCTGGTTTGAGAAACAGGTTAAC
Source organism: Nannopetersius ansorgii (assembly GCA_037974605.1). NCBI lineage: Eukaryota > Metazoa > Chordata > Actinopteri > Characiformes > Alestidae > Nannopetersius > Nannopetersius ansorgii. The sequence continues at coordinate 12,382 of JBBPDE010209046.1, forward strand.
AACTTTGATCTGTGGTTCAAATGAATGTTGTATGCAGTGTAGCAATGAACAGGCTAAGGTCTCTCTGCAAGCTCAACAGAATTTTTTTTTTTCCAGTCTTCGAAGTTCAAAGTCATTATTTTTCATATAGCATGTGTGAAACCTTCCTTTAATATGGGTGAAATATTTTTCGCAGTCTAGGGGATCAAAAGTACTTAATCCTAACATCCATTCTAACATCCTTCTCCTTCCTCCTCCTCTATCCTCTTTCCCCTGATCACTCGCTGTGTCCTCGTCTCAGATGCTCTGCACAGAGCTGCAGTCTTACTGGCTGTCCTCATGTTTGTGTGAACACACCTCTGCACGTAATACAAATTTGATAAATTTGTTCCATTGGAAACTTCTAACCAGTCTGTGCACCATGACAAGAATTTTGGGGGAAAAGTTGGGCGAAGTTCATGGCATAACACCTTTTAAAAGCAGTTTTCCTTTTCTTTCTGACCTTTTTCCTTTTCTTTCTGCCACTGTTTTGCTCTCAGTCACTTTGCTTCTTTTTTTGTGGGCGGTCATGTGACAAGCTTGGCTCCGTTTGATTGGTGAGTCAAACGTTGTTAGTGGCTATGTTTGATTGACTCTTACAAGTACAGTTAATTCAAAAAGTCATTTAAGTATATGTAATAAAGTAAATGTAGCCTATTACCACCCACCTCTGGCAGAAGCCCCTGTTTTCATTATTTATTTGGTGCACAACATAGAGATTAGAGATCAATTGTAGCTCTAAGTGCATAAGCCATCAAAGATAATTTATTCGAAACAGCTCTCACCTGTTGTTGTTAGAGTTAGATGGACACTGGTGCATGCATGCCAAAAAAAAAACTCCTAGCATTCCTAGTGGGGGGTCACAGGACACCAACATAGTTCAGGGCCACATGTGAACGTGGCTCAGATCCATTTTCAAAAGATCAAATTTGTGTCCACGTAGCTCTGAAATGTTCAGATCTGGGGCACATTAAGGCAAATAATTACCTCAGCCTAGTAAAGTGAACAAAGCCTAAATGGCAAAACATGCTAGAATTTCTCTGATGACAGGGATCTCACGTGCCCCACCTCCACACACACTTTCTGGATCCTGACATGATACTGTATGAGTCTCTTGGGATACACCACCAGCCTCTGACCTAGTTAGGATCATGTTCCAACCAACACTGAGGGCAACCAGGACTGACTGTTCTACAAGACATTTTTCATCCTCTTGCAGTAAAAATGGTGTTATTTTTCAGATCATGTAGAAACTGCCAAGTAAATATGATGTTTACGACAGAGATACTTTAAATAAATAATATCCAGGGTTTTGATATTTTGGGCAGTAAAAAAAATCCCACAAGTGACATTGTGCACGGTGGCCTTGGGTATGACATAAAAGAATGATGTCTTACTGAGTTACATTAACTGGGTTACATCTCACTATATTGGTTATTGATTTTCTATAGAGGTGAGACAAGCTGTGCATGAAGTCACTCAATAAAAGGTCACCGGGAGACATTTGGAATATTATGGCACATTTCCACTGGCAGTAGAAACCACGCCGGACTGCGTACAAATGTTATTCCACTACAAATTGAGCGACCTGTACTTCAGCCAAACTCGAGCTGCTTGAAGGCAGGACCAAAAGCAGGTCGCAGCTGAGCTGACCACTTTTTGAATGAGCGTAATGTCGATGATGTTTATTTTTTTTGTTAGCTTGTATGTTTTGTTTAACACTCAAACAAGTAGACTAGAAACAACAAAAGTCCACAATAACAAAAGCAGCTCTGACCGAAAAACTCTCTGCCGGTTCGACTCCATGGACACAGTTTTGGGACAAACTGCGGCCATAAACTGTGCAGAGAATTGAGTCAGAAACTCAGTCACCGGACTGAGATACACTGTAAAATTTAAATGTGTTCTGTACCACCGCAGTTCGATTTCAGTACAGCACGGTTCCCGCAGACCTGTGGTAAAGCACCTTTAGTGTTGCTTGTATTATGCCAGTCTCACATTTGGCTGTGAGAACTACAGTGCAGTCATTTCACACTTTGGACCAGCAGCACCTGACCTAGTTAGGCTCTTCCTAAAAATACAGCTCGCTTTGTTGCTCCCCGCCGCATTTCAGGTGCGTTCGGCAACCCAACAGCCACCTTGTCATGGTAAAAGTCTTCCTGCCGCAGGAACACAGTGTTTCAGGAGAAAAGGCAGCCGGAATGGCAGGCAGGGTTGCCATGGGAGACAAGGCCGGTGCGAGTCTACGGGTGCCGCTCTCTCCTTCTTGCAATTTCTGTCGTGTAACCAAATCTGTAAACAGAGAGGAGAGCGCTCTGTCCTCACAAATACATGAACATGCCTTGCTGGACAAGGTGCACGTTGCTTCACTGTTACAGCCCTGATACTCAGACTATATTAGATTTTGCTGATTTGCTGGAAAAAAAATTGCGGACTTGTTTTGAAAAAATCCTTCAGCTTAAACAGACAGACACACAGATAGATGGATGGATGGATGA
>JBBPDE010209099.1:0-14892 GCA_037974605.1 Nannopetersius ansorgii
GAGCAGGGAGAAAAGGGAGACAGAGGACTTCCAGGCCCTCAGGGATCAACTGGATTCAAAGGAGAAAATGTGAGTGAGGATCAAACCTTACAGCTGATGAAATGAATGTGTTCTGATGAAATGAACAGTTAGAAGAAGTTCATTAAACGTTCAGCTCCAGAAAAACATGATGAATACTTTATCCATTTCTTCTTCCAAACATGTATTTATGTTTTTAAATGTATATACTCAGACTTAAAAGTGCAAAAAATGTTTTGTGTACATTTTAAATGGGGATGCTCACTGGAAGCAGGTTAAATAACAAAAAACGTGTAAAACAAACACAATAGAGTAAAGCCCTCACTGGAATCGGATGTAATTTACTTCCATTTAAATTAGATCCGATTCCAGTGAGGGCTTTCCTCTGTTGTGTTTGTTTTACACGTTTTTTGTTATTTCAGCCAAACAGCATCAGAAACACACGCGTGAGAAAGAGCAGCACACGTTTCACCGAGTTCTGTACTGTTCTGTGTTCTAGGGGATGCCAGGTGGAACCGGTCCTCTGGGCCCGGCTGGTCCTGCTGGTTTACCTGTAAGTCTTGTTTACACACTTTCCTATGGTGTTTTCAGACCATTCACACTTTCACACACAAATTACATTTCAAAACACTTCCTTTGTTCTGATTCAGGGTCCGAGAGGTATTAAGGGAGCGAAGGGTGCTTCTGTAAGTATTGACTGCAAAACAGCTCCTCAACAGATGTTCCGAGTTGTGATTTGTTGGATCTGAAAGCTGTATTGTCATTTTACAGGGTGGAGCTGGACCCAAAGGAGAGAAAGGTGTACAAGGACCCCCAGGACCCCCTGTAAGTTTTCACCTAACAAAAGTATAAAAGTCTCCTTGTTGTCCTTAGTTCAGTGTCTTATAACTCTACTGTATACTGTAAACATTAACAGTATGGCTATAATTGTAGTAATTGTAGTTTTTTGGTAAAGTATTTGTATATATATATATATATATCAGAAAACTTGATTTATCCAAGTGGAAATTGTTTGTGTTGACGGCACACAGACACAAGACACCAGAATAATGTAAAATACAATAATAAAATAAAAGAAATAAGTCTAAAGTAAGTCTAAATAGAATCTAAATAAAGTAAATAAAAACCTGTGGAAAGAAAAAACCCAAAATATGAATAATATTGTTTAATTATATTTTAATTCGCCCTTTTCCCCCTCAGTGTTGTTCTGTCGGAGTGTGTTGTGTTGTGTGTTACTCCAGGAGGATATTGGGTCTCACTGTGTACTGAATGTATACAGCTGGGATCACTTGACTTGACTTGATTTATCAGTTTTGGAAATGTAATAACGTTTAAAATATGCAAGCACAAGTTTGGTCGCCAAACAATAGGTCCTTCAAATGTTTGATGTTATTAGAAAACCGCATAAGTACAACATTTTACCTGTGTCTAAACCCCTGCCTCTTCCACTAGGGACCTCCGGGCGATGTCATCCAGCCTCTGCCCATTCAGTTCCCCAAGAAATCCAAGCGCTCCATTGATGCCAGCAAGATTATCCAGGAGGGCGATGACGAGGCTGCCGTATCCGACGCCACCGGCACTGAATTCCTGACTGGCAATGAAGGCATGGAGGAGGTCTTCGGTTCTCTCAACTCTCTTCGCCTGGAGATTGAGGCCATGCGGTTCCCTCTCGGAACAAAAGAGAGCCCAGCGCGGACCTGCCAGGACCTCCACCTCAGCCAGCCAGACTACAAAGATGGTATGCGGCTCAAACATTTGTGGATGGTGTTGGGCTAGTGGGTTGGATACTTGCCTCTGGACCAGGTCATGGGTTCAAATCCTACCTTCAGCACCACCACTGGTTTCCTGAGCAAGACCCTTAAGCCCAAGTTGCCCCAGGGAGAGACTGCCCCCTGTAGTTAGGGAATGGAAGAGACTGCCTCCTGTAGTAAAAGCTAAATGCCATAAATGTTGGAGGTGCTGCTCTAACGTAGGATCTAATTGTAGGTGGAAGGACCAAATAAGGAACCTCCAAGCAGTGCATCTGTGCTTAAAGTGTATAGATCTGCTTCAATGAACAGCACTAAAGGAATGAAAATAACAAAATCGATCTTAAAATCCTTATATCCCTAAACTACCAAAGTTAGAGTAAGTAACTAGACTCAACCCTAACCAAAGATTAGAGGGTGGCGCCCGCCCCTAAGCTGGTGTAGCTAGATGGGAGACAACCCTACATGTGAAACACAGTCTAACCTGGACCCCAAATCTACGAAGCAAACAACCAAGTGTAATATAACAAGCAACCTTACGGTGAGACAGAAGGATACCCCTAAAATCGTTCAAAAAAAATCATCCGCTAGCAAAGAGCACAGGGACATCAGCTGGCATCATACCGACGCCATCTACCTTTTCAGGACTCTCCCATTTAAAGGGGAATCCCCACAGGTTTCCACAGTTCATCAATGGGCCAGGAGGCGTGTCCTAGACAACAAAAAGGTAGATGGGAAGGAGAACCAAAGGAGAACCTTGGAACGTAACACACTGCCCGTTCCTCTATACACTGAGAATTAACAAGACTTTTTTCTTATACAAGCTGTGTGTGCAAATGAATGCTCATGACATGCCTAGTGGGTAGGATAATGGCTTCTGTAGGTCATGGGTTCGAATCCTACCTTCAACAAACTACCACTGGGTTCCTGAGCAAGACCCTTAACCCTGAGTGGCTCCAGGGAGACTGCCCCCTGTAGGTAGGGAATGGTAGTTGCTTTGGATAAAAGCTAAATGCCATAAGAAGGAACCATCAGGCATCAGGGTGTGAGAACACGAGTCGGAGTACAGGGACCTACTGAACCAAACAGAAAAAGATAACAAAAGGGAAACATGATGCAAGGGATGCAACAACAATCGAGAAACTCTAACTGAAACTGGAAGAATGGTCCATATCATACAAATCTGACTGTGTCATATCTCACCTCTCAGTCATTTTCAGTTTTAAGCTACATATGTAACCTAGTAAAGTCCACTCAGCGTGTGTCTCTGTCTCTGTCCAGGTGAATACTGGATTGATCCTAACCAAGGCTGCGCTCGGGACTCATTCAAGGTGTTCTGCAACTTCACCGCTGGCGGGGAGACATGTCTCTATCCTAGCAAGGAAGCAGTGAATGTAAGGAAATGTACTAAATAAACTCTGTTATACACAGTAATTACACCTACTCACACTGGAAGCTGATCTTCAGTAATTTTGTTTTGTCTTGTAACAAATTGTAGTCTAAAAGGCTACATGATCTTTTACCTTAACAGAACACATAATAAGTTGTAGCTCCTTCTGTGACACTTGTAAATCTTCATGTAACTGAGACAAATGCCCCTCTGCTGTGAGGACTGACACCGGGTCTTGTTCCATTCAATTCTCTCATAAAATCATAAATCTATTTTTATTCCAATAAATATCTTGGCTGATAACCACCAGAATGACCTCCACCAAGCATTTAGTCTTTCTTCAGACATCATCAGTTTACAAAGACTGACTCTAAACAGCGACAATCACTCAGACAGGTGAGGGTGGTGCCACGGTTGGTGCCACGGTTGTTACACACACTATGAAACACAGTGTACTTCAAATGTGCTGAGCCTTAATTTACACTCAAAATACACCAACACCCTTCATTTGAATTAAGTGGCAGTTAATTGAAACCGACCCCTTAATTTTACCTTAAAATTAGATTTAAAGCCTGAGTGTGAAATCCCTTAATTGTTAATTTAAGGAGCTAATTCAGGAGGTTCTATTGTTTAAGGGGCAAATTTGAAAAAGTAAGAGGAAAATTCAGTAGTTTTACATATTTAGCCTTAATCTGTGCACATTTCCCTTAATGTTCCTTCATTTCCTGTGTGGGAAGTTCAGATCAAAACTAAGGTCATTTTAAGGGGTAAAATTAGGGGGTTTGGTTTCGTAGTGATGGTGGCTATTACTCTCGTTGGTATTAGCCCCTATTCCTGCAGCCCCGGTTACTTTAGAACATAACACTACAAAACATTAGGTACTTCCAATGTGCTTAATTCAACCTTAATTTACCCCTGAATTAAGTGGCCATTCATTTGCAAACTGAAATTTTACCTTGAAAGTAAATTTTATCCATGAGTTTGAAACCCCTTAATCCTAAACCTAAGCGATTAATTTAGGGAGGAGGTTCTATTATCTAATTTGAAAAAAAGGGGGAAATTCAGTAGCTTTACCCCTTAATCAGATTAATCTGTGTACTTTTCCCCTTAATTTTGGTACTTTTATGGGGTAAAATTAAGGGGTTTGGTTTAATCTTCCTGTTTTATTAAGCAGTTACAGTGTCTGTAAAACAGCTCATATGAACAGGAGGAGATCAGAACCCAGACCTAATGGACAGGGGTTCAGTGGTTTAGTCTGGTCCAGTTTTATTTAAAATGTGATTTAGATGGCAGAGTACACTTGTATGCAGATAGATGATGTTAAACAGTTCAGCCGAGTCTGTTCACGCAGCAAGAAAAACTCGACCGTAACTCCACAAAGCCTGAGACTGTTTTATTTTTATTTCTTTTTTACTTTATTCAGTCGTATTCGGGTAATCAGATTTTTGTTCGTCTCATTTTAACTCTTCATTTGCTAATTTATTTTTTCAGATTTTACTGTCATTTGCCTATTTTATCCATTTTTATTCTTTTTATTTATAGTTTCTTTAATTTGTTTCCCCTTTCATTTTATTTAAAAATAATATTTATAAAACAATAAAGGCAATGATGGTAAAAATCTGAAAAATAAATGAACAAATTAGAGTTAACTACACTTTGTTCTCTTCAGTATTCCACTCTTATTTACCTTGCTTGTTTTTTGTTTCATGTGTTCATTTAAAAATGTTTTTTGAAATCTCCTGCCGATGTGAATGCTTGGTCCCAGTGAGAGCGAGAGTTGCGCGCGATGTATTTCCTGCTGAAAGTAAAGGTTGATCTGGACTCTTCCCAGGTGAAGATGAACTCGTGGCTGAAGGAGAAGCCGGGGTCCTGGTACAGCCACTTCGCAAAGGGAAGTAAGGTAATAATGTTTAACACCAATTACCAAAATAATTCAATATAATCCGACCAGCACAGTTTAATTTGAGAAAGCAAAATATTTTTATCTGTGATAGTACCTTAGCAATTCGTCATAACCACTAGCTGGTGGCCTAGTAGTTAGGGAGTTGCCCCTGCAATCAGAAGGTTGTGGGTTTGAATCCCAACTTTTGGCACCACTGAGCTACACTTGAGCAAGGGACCGCCCCCACACACTGCTCCCCGGGCGCTGTGTTCCTGCTTCAGTTAGTGAATGAGTTAAAAGGGTTAAGTGAGTTAAATGAGTTTCATGTGTTAAATTGGTTAAATGGGTTAAACTGGTTAAATGCAGAGAATGAATTTTCCATTGTTCACACTGTGTGCTGTATGCTGTGCTGTGGTTTGTTCACGCGTGACTATAAAGAGCCACTTTACTTTAATTAGTATTTTTTGTATTTTTCAGTTCTCGTATGTGGATTCTGCTGGTGAACCTGTGGGCGTGGTCCAGCTGGGCTTCTTGAGGCTGCTCAGTGTTCAGGCTCGCCAGAACCTCACCTACCACTGCCAGCGCTCCGCCGCCTGGGCCGACCTGACCGCCGGCAACAGCCACCAGAGGGCACTGCACTTCCTGGGCGCTAACGACGAAGAGCTCAGTTACGAGACCAACCCCTACATCAAGGCCCTTTCCGACGGCTGCTCTGTGAGTCACGGCCCTTTTTTCAAACGTAAACAGTGCTGTTCTGTCCTGGAGAGGCTATAATGTTGTCATTCCAGCTTCCTGGCTGAGCTCTAAATGTTTGTGAAGAATGAAGGGGGACTTTTCTATTACATCTGACAGAACATGTCAAACAGTCAAAATAGCTTAAAAGAAATGTCTAATATTTTTCTGCAAAACAGGAAAAACTTCCAAGTATTTTCAAACCATTTGGGACTCAGTTTTGAACAGTAACTGTGGTGAGGATTCAGTGATTATATTTCATTTTCATACTGACAAAAAACTTCTTTCTTCTTTCTTCTGTTTGTATCTAGTATCGCAAAGGTCACGACAGGACAGTGCTGGAGATAAACACGCCGCAGGTGGAACAGCTTCCTTTCTTGGACATCAAGATCACAGACTTTGGCAAGATTGATCAGAAGTTTGGTTTTGAAGTGGGACCTGTCTGTTTTCTGGGGTAAACTTAAAATGCATGCAAAGAGTAAAAGAGCAAATATAGACACAAGGGAAAGCACGCAAACAGACAGACTTGGACATTCATGCCCACAGACACACACAGACAGACACACACACACACACACATAATGCCATGAGAAATTACAGCCCCTAAAGGTGTGGCAAAATGAAAACATGCTCAGTGACGATCTGAGATGTGGAATTTACACACACACACACACACACACACACACACACACACACACACACACACACACACACTATTGTGAACTCAAATAAGCACAGGCCCAGGGAAAATGTCCTTCAACAACTCGATGAACAGAAAGTGCAGAGAAGAGAGCTGAAGTGACGACCTGCATGGATGTGCGTCACCAAACGGAGAATTCTGCCACTGTCGCGCAAAAGTGGCCGGTCCTGGTGCAAAGCCATCAAAACACCCAGATTCAGAAACCTCTCTCCCCCATCTCCCATCCTCGCTGTCGCTCTTCTGAAGTGCCTTACCTCTCTGCATCTGCCTCACACTTATTTTCATACAAAACCTGCCTCTTCATACATCGTCTTTTAATACGACGACTTCCAGAAATAGAAGTTCATACAGAGGCAAAGTAAAGTCATGTTTTAAGATAGACGGTGAAATTTAAGCCATATGGATAAAGAGGACTTTTTTTTAACTCCGATGTGTCTGGTTGGAATCAGATGTGGTTCAGATCAAATCATTACCTTCTCCTGAGTGTAATAAAACCCTACCTGCAGTGTTTTTGTACTGTATGACTGTTTTGTTGTGCCTAAATATGTGCAGTGAATTCAAAAACCCCTGTAATTGTTAGTGATGTGTACATGTCTTATAGAGTGATTAAAACTGTTTTTTACAGGTTGAGATTTTGTAAACATGCCAACTTACCAGACGAGTGTTTATCGAGAAGACGGTGGATTTTAGTATTCAAGCATGAGGCACATGAAAATGTGGCATAAAACCAATATGATTTTGAAGTGGAATTAATTTTCTCTGTTGGATCTACCTAAAGTGACCAGTATTTCCACCAAACTCCTCATTTCACCGTTACTGACCTCCCTCATCGGCAGTATTCCGACTGGAAATGTGCGTTAGAAACCATTTGTACAGTAACGCTATTGTATTGTATTTATTTTTATGAAGGTGAACCAGAATGCTAACTACAAGACCAGACACTATTACAATACAAAATAAAAATGTGGTATTTCATCTGTATTTATTTCCTGTAGTTTTCTCCGGTTCATCAAACCTAAACATTAAAACTCAAGATATCTAATCTGCCTTCTGTGTACACGACACTCTTCTCTTCACTGGTGAAACAAGTTTACAGTCCAGGGAATTTTAGTAAGTTAGTACTATTTCTGAGAAGATTGCAGAAATGGAAACGGTAAAAAACAAACAGCTCTTCTTTAAGAGCCACAGTGAGGAGGCCAGAGCATGTTGGAGGGATAGGAAAATAAAATATTAAAGTTATCAGCATGATGTGATGCAAAATTTACTTAAATTCTTTGGTTTTATGTATAACAGAGAAAGGACAGGCTATACAAAATCTTTAGTGGCGTAGTCTTCTCAAAGGGAAACACTGAGGAGGGGTGTGCTGTGTTCTTAAAAGACAAACATCTATGTCTTAAAATGGTGCTGGGAAAAAGATTATTGTATGTGTGTAAGTATTTTTTTATGTTTCTGTAATATATCATCTTTTTAAAAAGATCTCTTTGACTCGTTGGTTTTTATTTACAGTGTTTACTGCTTGTTTCCTCATTTTATGGAATAAAAAGCTGCTAAAAGTGACATTTTTCACCAAATGATCACAACAGCAGGAATGGGTCACATTGGTCACACATTAAACAACAAAAAGTTGTATTTAATTCATGAAATGATACACAGTTTTTTTAAATGGTGTTCCAAATACTTTTGCAATTGTTTAAGTAACCATTTATTTTTCTATGTCAGTTTCTAAATCGCCTCCAGTAAATCTTGTCCAGTTGCTCCATGAATGAAATTCAGAAACAGAAACAGAATAATATTCCCATTTAAATCAACTAGTTTCATATTATTTTCATTAAAAAAGACATTTATTGGGTGCATGTTTAAAGCTCTGCCATGAGTGCATAATCTCTGAAAAGCCATTGAGCCTTTGAACTTTGATTCCTAGATAAAGTTGTTTTATTTCAGTCTCACTCTCTGTCTGAATTATCTTTCTAATTAAAGACGCTACTTTAAGGTGCACCTCATTTACATTTATGGTGTTTATCAGACACTTCCATTCTCTAAATACAGGGGGCAGTCTCCCCAACTTGGGGTTAAGGGTCTTGCACAGGAACCCAGTGGTGGTTTGTTGAAGGTAGGATTAGAACCCATGACCTCCAGAACACCTGGCATGGGCAGGGAATCCACTTTAAATGGAAGATTGATATTTTAGGAGTATCTTTTAAAAGTTGCCTGTTATGTTACACTTAGCTTTGACTCTGGTTGGCATCCAGGTTAGACTGTGTGCACCTACAGTTTCACAGATAGGGTTGTACCCTGCCTAGCTACGCCAGCTTAGGGTTGGACGCCACACTCTGGATCCTTGGTTAGGGTTGAAGTAGCCTAGTAACTTACTCTTACTCTGGGGGTTTAGGGATGAAAGGATTTTAAGACTAATTTTATTTTCATTCCTTTATTGCCGTCCATTGACCCCCTTCCGTAGAAGCAGATCACACAATGTCTCTTGCGTGTTTGCCTGAGTAAATGACTGGTGTTGTATTGGGCTGTGTTTGTCTAACAGTAGGGTGAACCCATTTAATGTTTGCCTCGATCTGGGGATGTAACAAGTGGAACAGAGGAACTGCATTCTCTACAGCCTCTAGGACGATGCCTTGTACTTGCCCATGACGTGTTGGCCCAAGCTGTTCTCAGGGCAACCTCATCACCTGATCTGAAGGAGGGGTCTCGGGTTGCCAGCAGCACACAGTCTCCAGAGTCATCCATGACTTTTGGTTGGGGAGGGTGTCTTGGAGACAGTAACATCATAAATGCATTTTCTACCTGTTTAAAGTAGTCGTGAAGAGTAGGGACTGTACCTGGAGCCAGATCTTTGTCTGCTTCAGAGTGAACTTGGCAGGTCTGACAAGCAGTCTGGGATGAGCACAACAGAGATGTTACCTGATTAACCAAGTTGGGGATGGGGCTCAATGTGGTCTGCACCTGTGATGTTTGTGCAAACACTGTCCAGCATGTTCTCCCTCCATCACTGCAACGTGCAAATACAGATGGAATGTAGGGAGAACCAACTTTAGACTGACTGGCAATACGCAGTCCGTCTAGATTAGAGTTTTGGAGCTCACTGACGGCTCTATAAAGTTCGGCCAGGGAGTTCTTTGCGTTAGCACTGGGTGGGATGTCCACTGCGACTATGAGCGTGATGATTCTCACAGGAAATAAACAAAGCTGCATCCAACAATCACAAACTCCAGCAGTAACTAGAAACCAGCACAGCATTCAACACAGTCAGTGTTAATGTAACCTCAAAATCCCTCACCTCACAATTTTTAGCATGTTGTTAATTTGAGTAGCCCAGAACTGTGTCGCATAACAATGTCTCAATAAAAACACAGCAGTCTCTAAATTAACAACGAGAAGATCAGATGTCTATCACTTTATCATCCAGGGAGCAAACACTGGCCAGTAGCATTTTGGACTTTAAAGCTACTCATCCAATGAACTCTACCTCTGCTGAGTCTTAACTGCACCATTCTGTTAGCCACTGACAGCTAATCAGTTCTATAGTTATTAAGACTCTTCTTCCTCCAGTTAAGAGAGTTTTTCCCTGCCTCTGTCGCCCCTGGCTTGTTCACCGAGGCTCAGGCCTGGATTCTGTGAAGGTGTTTTGTGACAATGTTGGTTGTAAAAAGCTCTACATAAACAAAATTGAACTAAATTGAATAGCTAGCTGGCTAGCATTAGCCTTTAGCCTAGCATGGACACCACTTGCCGCACTTCCACGGTCTTGTGTCTAATGCATCTGATCACTTAAAAGACATATGTGGCAAATGTACCCATATACAGTTAAACACTGACTCAACAAGGCTAACACTTCGAGGACCAACAAAGGCTGCGCTGACTGATGTAATTCTGTCCAATAGATTTATAGGACAAGATTGCAGCTGTTTAAGACTGGTTTCTGTGACCACTGCCCTACTGGATGCACTGAAATTCACATGAAAAAAAACAAGTTCTCATGTGTAGTTGTAGAATGCGGCTTTGGCGTTAATGCCGCTGGATGAGAAGGATGACAGGAGTGAGTGATGGTTTTGAGGTCAGCGGTGTAACTGTGCTCATTTCTCTCAGCTGCTCAGTGCACAGCCTTCGAATCATCTCTGGCAGCCTTGAGTGAAGCGAGAGTAAATTGGTTTAATGGACAGTGGATACACTCTATCAAGACATGAAATTAATGTAGAACACGGAGATTCTGTGGCATCACTGACCTTGTGTGAGGAGAACGAGCTGAGAGGAGGCAATGCAAAGGCGACCGCTGATGAAGAACGAACAGAACGAATGTCTCAGGAACAGGGGACTGTGCAGGAAGCCAGAGTGTGAAACGAATACGATCAGAGATGTGTGGAGAAGTAAAAGTAATCTGATTAGCTGCAGCTCCTGTTGAGAATGAGTTTGAGTGTTTTGCGGGACTCTGAAAAGGCAGAGGTCGAAAGTGCAGATCAGGGCAATACAACCAGCTGAGCTGAGACTGTCAAGGTGAATATTCGGATGTCTTAGGATGAGTAATGGACAGTCGTAGTCAAGTGTCTAGTTCAAAATTCCTTAAACGTCCAGATGGACGATAGACAGCTATTACAGTTTCACAGGAGCAGATACTAGGATTGAATTGTATTCTAAAGAGACGTTGCAGTTAGAAGGCAGTGATGGTGATAATTCAGTGGGAATATGAATGTCTGTTCCACCTCCTTGTCTAGAGCGACCAAAGGTATGAAAGTGTGCATAGTTGGTAGAGCGTGCAGCTGCAGGTCGCTGAGTTTTCTGGCCAGATCCAGGTTTCAGTGAGATCAAGTAGATCAAGGGCTAGCTGGTTAGCATATGGACAAATCAGCTTTATTGACTCCGGACTGACAATTCCACCACCTCACAGGAGGGAAGAGAACCTGAATATTGTAGTGACCTCAGGGAGGTCCACACAAGAAGCAATAATAGTGAAATTAAAAGTTAAACGTTAAAACACTTACTCCCAATGACGCTGTCCAGATTACTGGAGTGCAGTGCAAGTATTTATAGTGAGTCATGCACCATTCGCAACCAAGTTGCCAAGTAAGGGGCGTTTCAGCCACGAGTCCCAGGTACTCAAAGAGCACAAAACAACCTGCCGACACAAGGAGCGTCTCAGAGCCACGGTCTCTTCACACCTCAGCTCTTCTCACAGCACACCAGCTCAGATAATGGATGGATGAATTTAGAACTAGCCAATTTCCTTGCAGTGATTAAGAAACCTGCCCTCCATAAAATGTATCCAGTCCTTGGTTTTCTAGTAATATTTCCTTATTCCCCTAAACAAGAAATAGCTTAGAAACATCCACTGCCAAATTGGCAAACACTTAAAGTTTTATGTGTAAATGTTTCCCCCTGCTGGTCATTTCTTATTTATTTTTGTGTGTCACTCATACATACAAGCAAATACATAAGAATGAGGGTCTATTGTGGTGAAACTACTGGTGTGTCAGGAACTGTGGGACAGGATCTACTCTTCTTTTGTTAAGGATCCTGTGGTATGTGCTTAAGAAGATATGCTAAAGAAGCACAGAGAAGCACCTTTCCTGAGCACTTTTCCTGCCTTTGCCTCCCACTTACTGCTGAGTCTTGAGTAAAAGAGACACATTTTTACTGCAATTCATATTAATACTTCTGTAACTGCTGCTTGTAAATCCATACTTGCCGGCTAGAGATTCTGACTCCTTCCAACAATTGAAACACCAAATATTTAGTTAAACATTTGTCCATTTATTTACTTTGATTATATTATTCATATCAATAGTTTTAAAGTAGTAAGACAAAATTTACATTGGCATGGTCGTGTATAAGAGGTTGTGTATAACAGAGGTGATCTTGTAGTTTCGTTGTTACTAGGGCAGCTATCAGCCAATGAACAGGCCTCCTGGAGAAGTGGTGAAAGAAAAGTAATTAGAATCCAATAATCATTTAAATGTAATTGAAAGACAAAATGAGAATAATGCATATGGGTGAAAAAATGCGAAGTCTGCATGGCTGCTATAAAACTCAAACACTGGTTTCCTGGTTGTGTCAAACTCGCAATGTTTTGGTTCAGCGGGCGCTACCTGTAGAGCTACTGGGTCGAGGACGGCCGAGTCGGTGCAACATTAACAGGTTAATTATTTGTGATTAAGCCACTTCAAACAGTCGCACAGGTCTATTTTGTATCGCTGACCTGAGCTTTAGTTTCTGTGTGTTTGATCCGCGTTTGTTTTTTTTTACGGTACGGGTAAGGTCACCGGCTCTCTCACCGCACTGATCTACAGCAGGACTCGACCTCCACCCCTACCTCCCATTCACTACGGACAAGGCTTGAGCACAAAAATCAGTACTCAACCTCTCAACAACTGATTGATTCACGCTGTCTAAGCGCAACACACCGGATATAAAGGAATATTTTGACGTCGGAACTATGCTCAAATTTCGAAAGCTCTAAGAGGAAAAGAGGCTCCAAAAACAAAAAAATGTGATTGCGCGGTTGCTATGGTAACTGAGGTTGTTGGGACCAAGCCATTTGAAAGGAGTTATTTGGACTTTTAAACCACAGCATTTTTAAAAACTGATGCAAATTTCAGGATCCGGTTCTACACAACCGATGATCACTTTGAAAGCTTCCCATGAAGTTTAGAGCCTCCAGTGTGGACCCAAACACACAGCAGCTCCAAATCAGAACGTCCTTTTGTACACAATGGCGGTTAAGAAGGTGTCCTGTTTCACTCGTAGCGCGAGAGCAGAAACAGAAACAACTCCTTTCAAACTGCATTGATATAACAGAGAACTCCACTCAAGCAAAAAACTCTCAAACTCTCGTCTCTCTCACCGTCTTCAAGTCTGTTTTATGATTGATGTGTAATTTTTGATACGCACCTTTTCAGGCACCATACAGTGACTTCACACTAACTCTCTATAAACACACACTCTGCTTGATCACAAAAATCGATTTTTTAAACCATCAATACTCAGCGGCAATCATCTGATTGATTTATGGTGTGCAAGCGCAACACACCGAGTCTTAACATGCGTTTCGAAGTAATATAGTAACATATTTCGAAAGCTCTAAGAGGAGAAGTGGCTCCAAAAACGGATGGAATAAAATAAACAATAATAAAACAGTGTGACTGGGTCACAAACTGAATAATTGAAATATTAAGGAAGAAAAACAAATCACCTGCAACTTCAACGCTGACACCAGTGATGTACTGACTGTCATCTGAGGCCAAGAACGCACAAACATCCGCCACCTCTGCAAAAACAGACACATGTTCAGTCTGGAACAAGGAAAAAAAAATCAAGTAAAAGTTTCTATTTAATTAATGCAACCACATGTGCTCTAATTCTGTTTTGCCCCATTAGATTCTGAATCTTAAAGGTTGAGCTTAAATAACCAAACAATTAAATGGAGGCAAAATATTTATTTGGGATCTAACTGAACCAGCTAGTCTTCTAATGCCTGGATGTTGTGATTTTTATATTTTTCATAAATATTTCATTACGTAATTTCTTTATTTTTTTGCAGGTAGTATGTAGTCTTCCTACTTTATCTATGGGGAATATTTGAATCTGTACCAGGAGTTTCACTACTATAAATCAGTGTATCGTCTGTTTGATAACGAACGAATCCTTTTGTCTTGCAGTTCTATCTGATTAACAAACAAATACTAAACGGCTAAAGTCCCATCTGTTGACGAGGGTGGTGTCTTCTCCCTTAAGGCCAATAAATTTATTATCTAAATGTTATATACATACATTAATAATTTGCTAGACAATAAAAAACTAAAACATTTTCAAAACCTGTCAGAAAACAAAAATGTAACATATTAGAACACCTCAATAAATAAATACATTTTGTAGACTTTTATTAGCATGAAAGCTGTTGATTTTAAGTAAAATATTATTTTATGTGTTATATTTAACAGGCCAAAGGTTACATTTCAGGTCGATAAAGTGTCTCACCTGCAGGCCGCCCCATCCTACCCATCAGAATCAGCGGCGTGATCTGAAAAATAAAGACTTTCAGGCAGTTTGCAGAGAGGAAAATACTGAGGGAATATATTAACTGATAATGTTCACAGGTTTTAACTGTGCAGCTGGATTCCTGAACTACACCCGGCTCTGCTGTATCATATACTTCCTACAAAATGAAGCAATTTCTTGAGCATTACTCTCCAAATCCAGCATCACTTTCAAATGTATCATGTTTTTTTCCATTTTAATACATTATTTTTGCAGCTGGAACTATTTCAGTTGTCAGTTCAACTAGTGCAAATTAATACAATTTAATACAAATTAATTTTTTTCATTTTGACCTCATCATGTACACACTAGTGAAAACCTAACTTCAATAAACCTTCCCGTAGTTTAAGAGATATAAGAGTCACTGCAGTTCATTTTAAAC
>JBBPDE010209126.1:0-14888 GCA_037974605.1 Nannopetersius ansorgii
ATATTTATATATATAAAACCATTGCTTTTGCTAAAGAACCTAGAAAAAAAGAGTGTTTAAATGTAATGGTGGAGACAAAGAAAGCTCTATTAATGTACATATCATTTGGTGATTGACAGGTTCAGCTCAGGAAAACAGAGACAGAGGTTCAGCAGATGATCCAGGAACGACTGAAGAAGGTGGATGATATAAAACACTGCGTGGAACTGAATAAAGTGAGAATTCTTAACTTAAGTTTGCATGCCAGTTACTTTATAATGTTGTGGAGATGCTAGTCATTTATGGTGAATTAAGCATTTTCCAGAAGATTTTTATTTGTTCATCCTAATTTCTATTCCCTTGTCTGAACATTAGTTTAGTGCTTCCTTTGTACCCAAATGAGTATCACAACAGTAAGTCATCAATTTGCTCTAAATATAAACAAATGGCTCTTCTATTCTAAAGCGGTAATGTAGGTTTATATACTCATTTATAGCTAACTCACCTTAGTTATACCTTAAGAAAGTAGAATTACCAGCTACTGGCTCAGGAAGACTTTATAAGAGCGTTACACATGCTGACATGAATTAATAAGGTAATAATAAACAGCTAGTTCATTAGCAAATACTTTTAATGCAGTATGTAAACACTGTCAGAATGTCAAAACATAACAATCACTTCCCTGTCAGTTCACAGATGGAAAACAAAGACATTTTGTTTTCACTGGTTACTGGTTTGCATACATGTAGTATAAATGTAAATCATTTTTATGAATGATATAGGAATGTAAAGATGAATTGCATTTCGGAACATGAAACCACAGAGGTGTTATAAGTGGACCTCAGAGAATGAAATAAAATAGAACAATTTCAGATATGACCCATTTAAAGCCTAATATTAGCCCCATTACTTGCACACATTTGTTAATTTTGTTTTTACATTAAAAACCTTTTTTCTTATGATTTAAATTATATTTCTATGTAGATAGATTGATTTTGTCTTGTAAGATTTACATAGTCATGTCAATTCTGTGTAGCACAGCCTACATTGCCATTTCACTGTATGTTGTATTAAGTAGGCCTGCATGTGACACCTAAAAACTTGAAGTGTTAGAAAGACAGCTCCTAATGTTTGTTTTGCTGCCTTCAGAGCAGTGCCCAAAGGGAGATTAAGGACAGCGTGCAGGTGTTCTCGGACCTGATCCGTGCGGTTCAGAAGGCCCAGACCGAGCTCGTCCTGGCCATCGAAGAGAAGCAGAAGAAAACTGAACACTGGGCTCAGGGTCTCATCGAGGAACTGGAACAGGAGATCACTGTCCTAAAGACAAGGAGCAGTGAGCTGGACCATCTCGCTCACACTGAAGACCACATTCACTTCCTCCAGGTGGGAGTCCTCCAGTAATGTTTCTAATTACACGCAGCAATATTTTTACGTGACACTACGGTTGTTCGATGGATCACCAGCTTTACATATAGAGTCAGAGATGAAGATTAGTTGTTGTCTACTGCCATCTTGTGGTTGATGTTAGGTTATACCGGTGATGTCTTATTTACATATACAGAACTTCCCCTCTCTAATCACCCACCCACAAACAAAAGACTGGTCTGAGACGCACGTGCACACAGATCAGTGTGTGGGGACCATCAGGAGAGCAGTGTCAAAACTGGAGGAGACCCTGACAGTGGAGATAGAGAAACTTGCAGAAACGGGTAGGTGACCTACCATAAATAATTCCTTCCAGAACACTGTATTCTAAGCGACGCAATTATGCATTTAATGATTCATTACTTTCTTTTTAACAGAGCTGAGGAAGATCCAGAAGTATTCAGGTAGAGTTTGTGTGTAGCCTTCCGTAAAACCATTCTAAGTGTTCGTATTAATATTTAAAGGGCCTACATCCTGCATTATGTTCCACTTATGCCCTCATTCAAAAAGTAGTTCAGACTAAAACACTCCTTTAGCCTGAATGGGTGGAGTTAAACAGCTGGAAGCTATATGGACAAGAAGAGTTGGGACACCTGACCAGTACACCAAAAGCGAATTTTAGGACACAGCGTTCAAATACATAAACTTTAAGATGGAGTTGGTCCCACAGCTGTAATAAATGCCAATCTTATGTGGGAATCATTCTGTGGTACATGATGTTGAATTTGAAGATCTGGCTTACAATCTCCGTTCCAGTTCATCCCAAAGGTGTTGGATGGGATTGAGGGCAGGGCTCTGTGCAGGCCAGACAAATTCTTCCACACCAAAGGTTCTTCCTCAAACCAGGGCTGTTGGAAGCATAGTGTCCTCCAAAATGTCTTGGTATCCTGAAGCATTAAGATTAAGCCGTTCACTGGTAGGGGCCTAGCCCAAACCTTAAAAACAGGTGTGTCCCAATACTTTTTTCCATATAGTGTATGCACACATGTAAAGGGATTTAGATTGAACAGGTGAGTCTTTATGTCATTACAAACATAATCATTTTAAATGGGTTATTTTTGCAGCTTATTTTCCATAAATAAATTGTGTGTGTATGTTTACGTCCTACATCAGTACCCATTATAAAAACATGGGTTTCAGTGGTATGGGCCTGTTAAAACAACGATACGCGTTCTTGTCCCATCCGAGTCATTTCTTTTTCTTCTTCTGAAGTGGACGTGACCCTTGATCCAGACACGGCTAACCCTTGGCTGCAGCTCTCTGAGGACAGGCGTCAATTGCGTCACCTGGGGGCATGGCAGGACCTACCAGACAACCCTGAACGTTTCGACACGGTAGTCATCACCCTGGGCCAGGAGGGTTTCACCTCTGGCCGCCATTACTGGGAGGCACATGTTGGCGAAAAGGATGACTGGTACCTGGGCATTGCCCTTGAGTCCGTCAACAGGAAGGGACGTATCGCGGTAAGCACGGCTCATGGCTACTGGGCACTGGCTATGAAGAAGGGGCAGGGGTACAGAGTGTCCACCTCGCCAGCCCTCACACTCACTATAGAGCCCAAGCTGAAGAGAGTGGGTGTGTACGTGGACTTCCAGGAGGGACAGGTTTCCTTCTACGACGTGCTGACCAGAAGTCACATCTACACCTTCATGGACTCGTTCACAGAGAAAGTCTATCCATTCTTCTACCTGTACTGCTGCGATAAGGCCTCTGACACGCTCAGCATCTGCCCTGTGATGGACAGAATGTACAACAAGCAGTGCTGAAACCAAGGGAATAAAGGAAGAGCCAATATTAGGAAGAGAGGAAGTGTTGGCATCTACACTATTGTGAATAAAAGGTGCCAAGAAAGGGTTCTTTGAAGGGATACCATAGAAGAAAATGGCATGTGAGCATATGAAGAACCTTCACATAATGTAAAGCAAGGGTGTCAAACTGGTTCTCCTCCTCAAACACATTCACTAAACCTGATAATTAACTAGTGAGGTGAACCAGGTGTTTCTGAGCAGGGAAATCACCAAAACGTGCTGGACCACGGCCCTCCAGGACTGGAGTTCCACACCCCTGAAGTAAAGGCTGTTGGAAGATCTTTTAAATTGGTATAAAAACATTATGTGAAGATCCTTCATATCTTCTTCTTTTTTTATTTTAGAATATTTAGAGTCTACAAAGAAGGACTTAGAAAAATGAGTTCTTCACAGAGCCACAAAGGGTTGCACTGTTGTCACGAGAACTCTTTTTAGAGCTATATAGAAGCCTTTTAAGAGGAAATGTTTTAAAAATGGGTTCTAAATAGTATTAAAACAGATTTATATAGGCAAGTAACAGTGGAACCCTGTTTGGTGCTACATAAAAGCATTTTAAACTGTATATGCATCTTTTAATAGTCTAAACAAAATCACTTATGCTTTGAATAGTTCTTCTTATGCTTATGTGTATAACCATTGCCTTTGCTGAAGAACCTCTTAACAGTTTTGCAAAACATTGTTTTAAAAGTACGCATAAAATTAGATTTTACATCTTCCAATGATCTGTGAGCTAAAACGTTTTGGCAAAACCAGGATAAATATGTTATGCCACAATCTTAAATGCTATACTTTTAAATAATGCAAGATACAACCGTGCAGTTTCCTCTTGGCTGTCATTTTTTGCACCGTACTGAATGGCAAAATGAGAACATAAATATGACTTTATAGGCAAACTTTATTGTCAGGAGTGAACCTGTAATTAAATAGCATCAATGTGTTTCTCTTTTGTGTTCAATCCAGTGTTGTGAATGACCACTCTAAGGTTCAACGGCTAAGCGCTCTTGATAATAGATAACTTATGTGCGGGTAGAGAATGAATTTTGGATAATTAAACTCCTTCTTGCATTGCATAGAACACAACATACTGAAAATACACTCATATTCAAGACCATGGAAAGAAGGTACATTTGCAGGAGAAGATGGTGAGGAAGGGAGACAGACAGTTCAGCAATAATAATGTTGATATTAGTATTATTATCTGATGGCAGTATTGTAAAAAAAATATATACAGTTTTAAAAAAAGTTACTTTGACTCACTTAGGTAAGAGGAGTTCTTTGAATTTCCAGCTAATTTTCTGTCTGTCTGTCTGTCTGTAGATCATACAATGTTTCCGTTTAATATCTGATTGTCTATCAGTCTATGATTAAATCACCAGGATGAGAACGGAACCAGGAAAATGAAACTCCATGTATTGCATAACATGGAAAGTGCACATAAAGCACAAGAACAAGCAAACATAAGCAAATATAGGCGGCGCCCTTTGAATAACAAGGAAGTAAGAGTCATGTTCCTTTCAGGAGAAATGAAACTGGAAGAGTGAAAAAGAGGGAATAAGGAGATAAGCTTAGTGAGAGAGAACAAGGAGACAAGCAGGTAAGCAGTTGCAGGCAGTGGATGAAACAAAGCTGAAGTAGCGAAAGTCAGAAGAAGAGGATCGAGAAGTGAGACAGACAGACCAGCAAAGGCAGTGAAACAACAGATTTTGAACAAGGTAAACCTGGTTTCCTTTATTAATATTATTGATAATTATATTGATGTTGATAATATTGTTGATATTTAAAAAATAATATTATTGCCATTTTATTTCTCTAGCTGTAGTGTTAATCAACATATAGCCCTGATGTTTATTGTAAGTGTAAAGCCCACTCTCAATAACTTTGGCGACTAACTATGTCTCTTTCCTACTACCTACTTATTTCTTAAAAAAACTTCCCACTTCTCTGTGACCTGCACTGTTCTTCTCTAGGGCTTATGTATTGTTGGGTTAGGCGTTGGCTAGTTATTATGTGACAGTTGTATAGATGCTCTGACTGCAGTATCTTGGTTAAATAGTTGACATGGATTTAAGCTGTTTTTCAGGTAAGAAACAGTTGTGGACATCTTAAGCACTGATGTACGTCGCTCTGGATAAGAGCTTCAGCTAGATGCCTTAAATGTAAATGTAAATGAAAAAAGAGAAAAGCAGAAGTGGGTTATAATGCAGTTTGGCACAAATCCCTCCATTTTTGCTTGAGTTCAAAAATTGAGTTTGGTGCTGTCCAAAATGTTTTGGCATGCTGAAGCATTAAGATGACCCTTCTCTGGGAGTAGGGGGCCTAGCTCAAACCCTGAAAAACATGCATGTCCCAATACTTTTGTCCATATAGTGTATTTCTTACGAAGTTAACAGTGTACTCCCAAGACTGTTAATGGGTGGATGGATGGATAGATGGATGGATAGATAAACAGATGGATGGATGGATGGATGGATGGATGGATGGATGGCTGGATGGAGTTTACAGTTACATTACCTTAGACTGGAGAATTGAAAACTGGGTGGGGGCTGCAAGGGTTTACAGTTAACACAACCTATTGATGGAAAATATGCACAAACACAACATTATCATGAAATAAGACACAAGCATCCATAAACAAGTAGTCATAGCAAAGAAAAGGTATTTAATCTAGTAAACAACAACATTAAATTAATAGTTACAAGGGCTCAAGGTTACAGGGACTCACATGTACATCACTTCTGGTTAGATTACATTTTTGTGTTTTAATTAATTTAAAACCCTTACCTACTGCCTACGGCCTTCCGCAAGCTTTACACCAATCCAAAATGAACCACACCTGCTTTCAACGGCTTTGGTAAACTACACATATGACTATCAATCCATCCATCCATTCATTCACTCACTCACTCAATCATCTGTCCAGGGGGGTCAGATGCATTCAGAATGTGGGGGGACACATTGAAAAAAAGGAAAATTCCATTTCCTGCATTCTTGTGTATTTTTAACAGGTTATTAAACACTGAACTTTACCTACAAAAGTGACTTAATTCAATGACTATTTTAGAGACAGATTCAACAATTCAACAAGTACTCATTTAACTAGCACATATATTTGGACTACAGTCCATATATCAGCCTGTTTTTAAATGTACTGCTATGTGGCACAATTTACCACCAACAATTACTTTATGGGTGCATTTTACTTTTTATATCGTTGCTGTCCGGCGTAAACCTCATATGTCCAAAACAGCTATTTTTCAGGAAACTGAAAAAAACAATTTATATTCTAAATAAATGAATACTGTGTCATCAAACATCCCAAGCTATTTTCAACACTTTTCATTGGTTAATAATTTCTAAATTTTACAGACCCACGTGGAGACTGACCAATTGTATTGATTTCTGAAAAAAAAACAAAGACCAAAAGTGGAGTTATGACGTTTCCGCCCGACAGCGACGATATGCTTTATTTGAAAGTGACCATTCTCTCATACATGAACACACTACAGTGTGAACAGCACGAAATTCCTCCTCTGCATTTAGCCCATTCACCAAGTGAGCCAGCAACAAAACCCCCGGGGAGCAGCGGGGGATGGTACCTTGCTCAGGGTACCTCAGTGGTGCTAAGCAGTCTTGGGAACCGAACCCACAACTTCCTGATTTCAGGGCGAACCCCTGAACCACTAGGCCACCAGTTTTATAACTCAACATTTCCTAGTGGGGAAATTTTGACTTACTTTCTGCTTCTTTGTAAAGAATTATGCCCGTTGTTTCTGGGGAGGGAGCAAATATTGAACCAAGAATTAGCAAAGAATACCCTAGGTTTACTGTTTAAGTAGCCTAAATTAAGCAAAGCTTACTCCTAATATTTATTTGTTTAGTTGAACATTAAGTTAAGGCAGCGGGATTCAAGCATTTTTTTCTGGCACAATGGGGCTGACGTTACCTGTTTCTAGCAGCCTGTCTATGCATTGACGGTTCACTTCACTTCAAAGTGGAGCGGATTTCCAGTGGTGTGTGTATTCTCCTTTTAAGTGGAATGGATTTTTTCGCGATACACCGCTGGGTGAACTACTACTTTACGCTTTGGGGCAGCTGGTAGCCTAGTGGTTAGGGCATTCGCCCTGCGACCAGAAAGTCCGGGTTTAATTCCCAAGACCGCTAGGCACAGCTGAGGTACCCTGAGCACGATACCGTCCCCACACACTGCTCCCAGGGTGCCATGTTCCTGGTTGCTCCCTGCTTCACTTGGTGAATGCAGAGGAAGTGTTTCGTGCTGTTCACACTGTGTGCTGTGGTGTGTTCACGTATGACAAATGGTCACTTTCACTTGAAAATAAATGTGGGGTGGTCTGAACGCAATGTGAGGCGGGCACGTCCCCTTCGGATTAAATTGCGGCAACGCCCATGCATCTGTCCATCTATCCATGCAGTTTATCTGAGAATAACATACTGGAAAAGGTTCTGTTTTCCTGCCTGTCTTATATTACTGCGTATAGTTAACTGTCTTCCTAAAGCTGTACGCCAATCTTGAATCACACCATTGACCTCTTCCAACAGCTACAGCAAAAATTCCTCACTTCAGACATGGCTTCTTTCAGATCACCCACACCTTCTCTGGCCTCTTCACTGGATGCACCTGTATCCATCTCTCGCCACATCACCTGTCCCATCTGCATGGATGTACTGCAGGATCCTGTCACTACATCATGTGGCCACACCTTCTGTAAAGATTGCCTGAACCGCAACATGAGCTACTGTGACTACGGGTGTCCTCTATGCAAAGAACATTTGCTGACGAAACCAAGCACGAATATCGTTCTGAAATTCATTCTAGAGGAGTATAATGAAGCCCAGAAGCCCAAGCCAAATACGTTCAAAGGAGTCGCAGGTGAGGTCGCGTGCGATATTTGCCCTAAGAAACACAAATGTAAAGCCGTCAAATCCTGTCTGATGTGTCTGCTGTCGTACTGCCCTGAACATCTGGAAATACACCAGAGCAAGTCGCGACTGAATGGGCACAAGCTCGTGGCACCGGTGGAGAAGCTGGACGAGCGGGCATGCCTGACTCACGGCCGGCCTCTGGAGCTCTTTGTGGCTGAAGAAAACAAGTGCATCTGTAGCCTGTGTGTAGAGGAAATGACGCAGGTGCTGTCTTTGGAATCAGAAAGGAGCAGGAGAGAGGTAAGAGTGGCAAGAGTTTGATTGAGTCTACTGCTAACTGATGTCAACAAATAAATAATGATGATGAGACCCTTAAATGGATAAAACCCTGTAGTGCGTCCAAACATCTATTGTATTTTTCTATCATTTAAGAAGAACCATGAGGGCTGTTTTAAAATTGTACTCTGGTACAGATTATAGATTACTATGCAAAAGATGCAATCTGTAATCTAAAAGTGAACAGGAACACATGCTGGCATCTCTCACAATAAACAGTAATGCAAGAAATGGTGGAAGAATTATGAAATTCACTGATATCAAAGAGTAAAAAATGGAGACAAATATCACATGTAGAGATGAATACAGATACGAATAAGATTTAATGCAGTCCTTCTGCACCATTTTTATTATATCTGTAACTAATTGACATTCAGTGATCTCAAAGATTTAACCTAGACACTGAGTGTACACTGGAGTGTAATTATTGTCAGTTACATCTTAAATATATACGGAATTAAGGAGATGAAAATGTAAAAAGGTTGTTACTAGAGCAAAAGTTTTAGGTGTTCAATTCAGAATTGCTTGTGTGATTGCCATTAATGCATGAATAGATGTTACAAATGAAGACGAAAATGTGTGTTTGTGTGATCTTCTATATAGGTAGAGATGGAGAGTATTATAAAAGACATGGAGCAGAGAATACAGCAGAGGGAGGAGAAAGTGAAAGAGTTAGAGCATTCTGCAGATAACTGCCTGGTGAGTCTCTATCAAAAGCAAATTTACAGGTTTATAACAGGACTGACCATCCCAGTTCCTGGACTGTTGAAATCAATTTTCCTGTCATGTTCAGATGCTTCAGAAGGCTGCGATTAACAGAATCAGGTGTGTAGGATTAGTTCTGGAAAAAAAACAAGGTGAAAGATCACCAGAAACAGGATTGATCAGCAAACCCAGGAAATCTACAATAAAATACTGTAATGTAACTCAAATGCCAATGTCATATTATATATTTCTCATTCATGACATCTGTGTGGTTTATGTGTAAAACAATCATAATTGTGTTTGAAAGCCCCATTCAAAAAAGCTAAACCCATCCTTAGACACTATCGGCCGGTTTCCCAGACAGGGATTAAGCCTAGTCTTGGACTACCCTTTCCTTTTCAATGGAAAATCTCTATTCCCAGCACTACATAATCTAGGACTAGGCTTAATCCCTGTCTGGGAAACCGGTCCTAAATGGTCAAAAGTTTTGGTCAGTATGCCTGACCATTACACAAAAGGGACTTTTCAGCTCAAATACATAGACTTTATTACATTTACGGCATTTATCAGACGCTTTTATCCAAAGCACCTTCCATTCCCTACCTACAGGGGACAGTCTCTCCCTGGAGTAACTTGGGGTTAAGGGTCTTGCTCAAGGACCCAGTGATGGTGCTGAAGTTAGGATTCGAACCTATGACCTTTTGGTCCAGAGGAAAGTATCCTACCGCTAGGCCATCACCACCCTATATTATTATATGGAGTTGGTCCCCTCTTTGCAGCTATAACAGCTTCCACTCTTCTTGAAAGGTTTTCCACAATTTTTTGGAATGTTTCTGTGGGAATTTGTGCCCATTCATTCTGTGGAGCATTTATGAGGTCAGACGCTGATGTTGGATTAGAAGGTCTGGATCACAATCTCTGTTCCAGTTCATCCCAAAGGTGCTGGATGGGGTTGAGGTCAGGGCTCTGTGTTGCCAGTCAAGTTTTTCCACACTGAACTCATCCAGCCATGTCTTTATGGAGATTGCTTTGTGCGCTGGGACACAGTCCCAGTTATATACTGTACAAATAGTTACTGTAAAATTATAGCAGGTTGAGACATCCCCCGTCAGCGGCCGCTAGAGGCTGCCACCACATAGACAATGGGGACTTGATTGGACATGGGTGTGGCTGAGATCCCTTATTACTAATCCACCCTCTGCTGATAAAATCTTTATAGGTTCTGATTGAGCGAGAGCTGGAGGAGATAAAAGATGTGTTTGATGCTGTGAGGAAGGCAGTAGCGAAGGCAGAGGAGGAAGCTCTGAGCCCATTAAAGGAGAAGGAAAGGAGTGTGGAAAGGGAGGTGAAGAAACTGAAAGAGGAGTTGCAAAGTGAGATTCTAACATTCAGTAAGTCCATCTCTGACATCAAGAAGATCACAGAGGAAGAAGACCACATCCTCTTCCTACAGGTTAGCAACTTACGACAAATATAGTGTTTTCCACAGTGAGAACCTACTTCAGGGTACACAGTATAATTGAAACAAAGTCTGGAAGTCCTGTTTCTACATACCTACTAAAAAGAATAGTCTCGTTAACTAATGTGAGTTGACCTGTTTTCTCAGAGTTATCCCTCCATCCCAGCACCAGACGATGGAAAAGACTGGGCTGACACTGCCCTGGATACAAATTTGACCTTTGGCACTTTGAGGGACACAAGAACATCTATGATGGCTGACATTGAGACTGAACTAGAAAAACTTAGCCGCATTGGTGGGGAAAAGTTCCAAAGTTCTGCATTTTCCTGTCATTTTGTTGTTTGTATTTGTAAATTAACATTTTTCATTTGCCTTTCAGAAATCGAAAGGATTAAGAAGTTTGCAGGTAAGTTTCATAAACCTAATACTGTATTCATATCATCAAATAATATGTTGAATCAGGAGTTATGTTGGTGAAACAAGATTACCTGAGAAATATTACACTACTAAAACGACCAGCTATGTGCCCTTGTCATATACCCAAGCCTCTGATTTCACCACATGATTGTGCAACACTGCAAGGCTGTGTACTAATTGCTATTTAGTCCACTAGGGAAAGTCCTCTTGCTTCTGAGGTGCTAATGAAGCCACAGAAAAGGCTTCTAAACCTCTACGCAAGATCCGAATGATGCCCAGTTTCTCCCCCAAATCCTCCATCCAAGGAGGCCAAATTTGTAGCATTCTTGAAGCTCTACTTCTACTTAGTTCTACTTAAAGTTTTGAGAAATTTCATGGACCACTGCCATTGCTATTTGCCTTAACATTCATTAAACACCAGATCCTCATCTGATATCATCATGATTAAGTACTGAGTCATTACTACTTTTTTGAGAGTTCTTACATTAGTATTTACACGGATATTCACACAAGTATACTAGATTTGCTTTTGATTTGCATTCCGCATTAACAGGTTTGCATTTTTTCAGATTTTTTTCTACAACACAAACACTTTGCTTGTTTCAAAAGTGTGAGAAATTAATCATCTAAAATTACACTATGCCTTATGACTACCAGCAGTAACAGCAGCTTTTAAAGGTTAAACACTTCAAAACCTTTCACAGCTTAAAACCTGTGATACTGTACATAGAGAATAAGCTAATGGGTTTGACACTCTTTCATCTCATGACATGTTTTTGTCTGATTTTTCAGTGGGTGTCACTCTGGATGTGGACACAGCTAATGCTCAGCTACTGGTGTCTGACGATGGCAAAGAAGTGCGACACACTGGAGAAAGTAGAGATGTCCTTGACAGCCCTGATAGGTTTGATATGTTCGGCTGTGTCTTGGGCCAGAATAGGTTGACCGAAGGCAGGGCATTCTGGGTTGTTGACGTTGGGCACAAACAAGGCTGGGATATTGGGGTGGCAAAAGAAGAGGCAAACAGGAGGGGGAAACTGTCCCTTAAACCAAGCCAAGGCTACTGGGCCATTGTGCTGTATAACAGGGATCAGTATGCCGCTCTGGAAGACCCTC
Source organism: Nannopetersius ansorgii (assembly GCA_037974605.1). NCBI lineage: Eukaryota > Metazoa > Chordata > Actinopteri > Characiformes > Alestidae > Nannopetersius > Nannopetersius ansorgii. Next base: position 12,127 of record JBBPDE010209126.1, read on the forward strand.
CAACTTTGCTCTCTCTAGAAGACAAGCCCCAAAAAGTGGGAGTGTTTGTGGACTACCAAGAGAGGCTGATATCCTTCTATGATGTAGAAGCCAAAAGTCATATTTACTCATTCACTGACTGCAAATTTAATGGAATGGTCCGGCCATATTTCAGCCCTCATCTCAGCCAGGCCAGCAAAAACTCAAGCCCATTGGTCATTTGCCCTGTCGATCACAGTGACTGACATGTGATATGGGATGTTTAGAGCTGACTATTTAACTTTAGTTGTGATGCTTTTAATAGACTTGTACTTTGTGATCCCCATCAATCACAATTATATACTGTACAAATAGTTACTGTAAAATTATAGCAGGTTGAGACATCCCCCGTCAGCGGCCGCTAGAGGCTGCCACCGCATAGACAGTGGGGACTTGATTGGACATGGGTGTGGCTGAGATCCCTTATTACTAATCCGGCCCCGGGTTTAGGAATGATAGGTGCTCATGGGAAAATGCAAAGGCGGTGTGTAGGTGGTGATTGGTATGTAGGTGGTGATTGGTGTTTGTGTGGTGCACTTTATGTATAAAGAATTCCTATGTTGAGGTTTTTGTGGTCAGTCCACCCTCACAGCTACCCTAACACATGCTTTGGTGTATACCTGTAATTTTGAATGTGTATTTGTGTATTGTTTTGGCCCTTGTGCCTTTTTTGTGTTTTGGTTTGGAAAATAATAGCTTTTAAAGGAAGATGGAAATCTGCGCCTGCGCCTCCTTCTGGGACGGGTATGCACCTGACTTGACATCTTTAATATCAATACTCTGTTTTGTAACCCATTTTTATCACTTACATATGTCATGCTCACTAATATCTGTAATAAAATAAATAAGCCTTCTTCTTCTTCTTCTTCTTATTATTATTATTATTATTATTAAGTCTTATTATTAAGACATGAATGACTTGTATGTCTTTAAATTGTACAATTAAAAAATTGCACCTTATTGGTAGAAATGCATAGATGAGCGAAACAAATTATTTGCAATAATTAGAAACTACAGCCATAACTTCTTAGTAGAATTGTTTTCTACTGTTTTGAAACAGCTGAAATAACAGTAAAGAATTAATTTGGTGTAAAATGTCCAATTCTGAGCAAATCCGGCTTAAGTGACCTTTAGTAATATTGTAATACCCTCAACTGATTCTTCTCTCACATTAAACTGTGTTCACAGAAAATAATTGAAATGTGCACCCAGCAGGTTTACTCAAGTTCTTAATCTACTGATGGCAGTCATTGGGCGATTTGTTGGGTGATCATTAAAGTGTGCCCCTCAAGTGCGTTCAATAAAGTGTAAAGTGTCAGTTTCAAGAGCAACGAAAACACTCAGCCCTAGTTGACGCATGCAGCTACAACAATAAGGTGGGTGGGGAACATAGAAGCTAAAAAAATCAAAGACACTTTCATGTCAACTTTTACACATTTTGACCACTCAAAGTTTAAGGAATAAATAAACTAGCTGCACGGAGGTTGGGTAGGTGAGGCCTGTGTCTGATTATCACCACTGAAAATGCTGCATTTTTCAGCAGCTTCTGGACACTTGTAAAATAAAGTGTTCATTTTTTCATCCATAAACACACAACAACACAGCAAGGCACACAGTACGAATGGCACGAAATTGTTCTCTGCATTTCACCCATTCACCAAGAGAAGGAATAGGCCGCCAGGAACACAGCGCCCAGGGAGCAGTCTATGATCACATAGACCTATAGATCACAAGGGCAGCTCCCTAACCACCAGGCCACCATCTGATATAAGAAGACCAGGAATTAAGCTATTCTTTGTAAAGAGATTCAGAGGTTCATGCTAATTAAGCAATTTATTCAGTTTAATAAGCTTCTTGTCAGGGATGCAGTTCGAGGTGTTTTTACTCCAAACAGTTTTATTTAGACTGGGTGGAGAATGGCAACACAAACTTCGAGATAATTGTTCCCAAAGTATCAGTCACTGAAACATGCTCAACAGTCCAAAATGGAGTGGACGCAGAGAGGCAGAGTGGAGAATCGCATGCCGGTTCAGAGCTGGAACACAGAGACAAATAGACAGTACTGGCAGGACAGACAGTGAACAGGTGCTGACTTTCAGGTAGGGCATTATTTTAAACCATGTGAAGAAAACAAGACTCAGCTGAAGCCGATAAGGGAGAAAACAGACTCACTTTCTGTAACTGCTCAGTCCTCATTAGCGTTGCAGGTACCTGGAGCCTATCCTAGGGAAACTCTCCCTGGGTGCGGTGCCAACCCACCTTAGGGCGACACATAATACTGTACTGTATGTTTTAAGTGAAATTCATGGTGATTTGATGAATACATGCAATGGCTGAAGTACATAGATAAACAATGAAAAAAGAAAGAAAAAATCATATGTGCCTAGGATAAAGAACAGAGCTCTAGATGATTCTGAAATGATTAATCACACTTTTATACAATCACTATTATTGTATTATTAATTATTGAATCACTTGTTGCTGTTAAAATGCAAGGAATTTCAGGCCAAGCCACCTAAAACTACCTCATGTTAATTTATGTTAATAATAACTATTGTACATAAATCCATGTAGTACAATGTAACAAATAACTATATAACTAAAATGCTTGCTGAGGAGCCTTCAGATTCTAAGTTGTTTATTCGCAGCTTCGACAGGATGTGTGACTGGCTTTGACCCCAGGCTCTTGTGTGAATTTTGAAACATGCTTGATGTACTCATCATAAAATGTCACCCTCAACCAA
>JBBPDE010209149.1:0-14882 GCA_037974605.1 Nannopetersius ansorgii
TTAAGGGTCTTGCTCAGGAACCCAGTGGTGATGTGCTGAAGGTAGGATTCGAACCCATGACCTCTTGGTCTAGAGGCGAGCATCCTACCCACTACACCCCCACCACCCATTTTCTACACACAAAAAAAGACCCATTACTTTCAAATATTGCTCACAAATCTGTTTAAATCTGTGCAATATTCCTGCTGTCTAATCAGCACCTTGATATTTCACCCCTGTGAGGTGGGATGGATTATCTCCGCAAAGGAGAAGCGAACAGTTACACAGATTTAGACAGATTTGTGAACACTATTTGAGAGTAACGGGTCTTTTGTGTATGTAGAAAACATTTCAGAGTTGAAAATTGGTTCAGTATACGTGTTAGGTCGCCTTCACTTTAGCTTTAGCTGTTTTAGTCCAGACTGCTTCAAAATGAGGCTACAGGATCCATTCGGTACAGAAGTCATTTGCATATATTCGTTTTAAAAGCTGTAACCAAAACCAGCCTGTCTGATATAAGGAGGGGTTGGAAAGTAGTCATTTTGGATTGAACTCCAGCTGCTTTTTAGATAAAACCACTTGAGCCACGGTGGAAAATGTAAGCTATAGGAAAAATGTAGGCTATGGGCCCTTTAACAAGTCTTGGTTGAGTTGAGAAGGGTGTGTAAGAGCAGGGGAAACCTTCTGTAGGACTGAGGATGGGAACCACTGAACTCTATTCGATAGGACTGGGTGCCAAAACATAACTCTCAAATGAGAGAAAGCGCCATGTGGCTAATTTCCAATCTTCAGACTTGATGCACCATGCGTCACACTGAAGCATCAGTGAATGAAAATGTGCTCTATCACTCTTCCAGGTCAGTATGTGACTGAGGGTGAGGAATGTAAACCATGTAACATTGCCTGCTACAAGTGCAAAGGACCAGAGTCTGGCGACTGCCTCAGCTGCATGCTCACCAGGTAACAAAGCTGGGGGACCACCAAGTGTTCAGAGGGACGGATGTTAGTAATAACTGTTGTAATCTTAGCATCTACCTTCCTGGAACGGGGGGGCTCTAAGAGAGTGGCTGGGATGGTGATGGTGTTCCCACACTGGCTACTACACACTGGTCTCTCTTTTTTTTTGCAGGCTTCTGGATGATGGCCACTGTGTAAGGAAGTGCGATACTGGGAAGTATGAGAAGGACGGTCAGTGCCATCAGTGCCACCATACCTGCCATGAGTGTGACGACGAGGGTCCCGACAGGTGCACCAGCTGCACCTCAGGTATACATTTCATTTTGCACCCAACCATATGTGACCTAGTCATGTCCTGGAATTACTAAGCTTCTCTATAAGCTTAATCAGACATTAAACTTGAACTGCTTTATCCAGCAGCTGGAATAATCATATCCATAATTATTGAACACATGAACTATTTTAAGTTGTGGGAATAAACAGAGCTCCTCATGTTTTCGGGGGGATATACACATCCCTCATAGTTTTCATTGGGAGGTTCAAACTACCTCAGCCTCACTGTGATGCTACAGGCACCAAGATGGATGTAGATGTGACTTCCTAGCAGACTATCAAGCTATGCTATGGACGATTTACTTTCTAAGATGTATCCAGTCTTTTAAGAAAGAGACTTCTGATTTTAAATGACTCTGATGATCTCATTACAACAGCACCTGTGAAGGGGTGACATATATTAAGCAGCGCTGAAAACAGGACAAACAGAAGAGCACAAGGATCTGAGCCATTTTGACAAGGGTTTTTGCCACACACAAAGGGCTACCAGTTTGATCCACTGATGAACAGGTTTTAAATGCTTTTAGATATTGCCAATTTAAAATCTATATAAATACAAATGTGATTAAAGAAGAATAGCAACGGGATAAAATTAAATGTTAGACGCTGTTCACTTGTGACTTTTTAGAACAGGTCCGTGGGCTACTCACGTGGTCCTTGGGGGGCACCCTGGTACCCGCGGGCACAATGTTGGTGACCCCTAGTCTAAGGAAGGTCGACTGGTGAACCAGCAACAGAGTCATAAGTGCCCAGGGCTTACTAATGTGAGTGGGGAGTGAAGACAAGCCCGTCTGGTCTAATCCCCTGTACACAAACTGCTGGCTGTGATAGAAAGGTTCCAGAAAACATGGTGCAATGCAGCTTGCTGTGTATGGGGCAACATCACATGAGGCTCAGAACTAGACTAAGGAACAGTGGCCTGGTCCGAAAAATCATATTCTCTCTTATATCTTGTGGATGGAAAGCCAGCAGAGGCGGTGTGATGCTCTGGGCCGTGATCTGCTGGGTCCTGCATTCACGAGGAAGTTATTTTGACACAGACCATGTGCCTGAACACCTTTACTGTTGAGTAAACTCCCCCTTATTGTAGCTACAGAAACATAATAGAAAAATAAGCTAGCATGGCTAAGCTAGTGCTTGACAGCATTTGAGAAATGTCTTTCTATTTTGACGTTGTCACTTATGTCCTTGGTGCTCATTTGTTCTTTTTGTCTTTATTCAATTCTTCTGCTCTTGTTTCTATATGATTTTTGGCAGATAAGTTTGGGGTGGAGCGCTACTTATCAGGGCAGGAGTGTCGAGACAGCTGCCCGGAGGGACACTACCATTCCTTTGAGAACGTATGCGAGCCCTGTCCTCCGAAATGTCTGGTGTGCAACAGCGGCAGCCGCTGCCTCCGCTGCGCCCCCTCCTACTACTCCAAAGACGGGACGTGCGTCAAACTCGAGTGCGGAGGGGGTCAGTTCCAGAGTTCTGTTCCTCTTGCAGTGGACCGCCACAAAATGTGCTTCTGCATCCCCCAAACATTTAGGTTTTAGCTAAAAATGAGTCCGTCTACTTGACTGTTTTCCTGGCTCAGGGCAGACTTCCTTACTTTCACACGCGATACTGTCAGCAATAGTATATCAAGGAAAAGACCAGATGTTTCTTTCTTTAGGTCCGTTCTCTGAAGAGGAAACGGAACAGGGAATTGCACCAATATTTCAAGATTTCTGCAGAATTGAAAAGCTATAATATGAAGTCAATTAAGGGCGTTTATACATGGTGTATTGTAGAGAAATGTCCTGGCTGGGATTTCTTTACAGTGGCGCTAAATGGAACCAGGGATAACAATATCTGACACTAATACGGCTGTTTCAGGTACCAAAATGACCAGAGAATCAAATGTCATTTTGATATATTGATGGTTAGGGTTAGAAGAGTGATGGACAAATATTCTGTGGGGACTATTTTACCTTAAAATGGCCTGCGCGCACCCATCTGATTTGACTGGAGGTCAAAATCGTTTTACAGAACTTTGGTAAAACAAGGTATTTCAGGTATTAAGCAATACTCATAATCCATTTCATGTAATAACCTTTCACAGTGCAGCTTTAAGATGCATTAAACACTTCCAGTGTCTTTTTCTCTCCAGTTTCTTTACATGTGTTTAGAATGGGACATTTCGCAGTAAATCTTCATTAAATTCCCCTTTAAACGTTCAGCTGAAAATGAACACTGGACAAGAAAGCACAGCAGGCTGTCGAACCAGCTCAGGGCAAGAATCTGAAGACCCTGCACTTTCACATCCTTTCTCAATCATGGCGTATCAGGAGAATCTAAAGTGGAGATTTTCTTTAGCCGGTCATAACACGCAATGTCTGTTGATCTAATCGCCTTTACGTGTTGGGAAGGAGAGATAGTGGGAGAATGAGGGAGAGCCTGACTGAGACGTGGAGTGAGAGTAAGTGTTGGAGACGGAGAGTGGAGAAGCACAAATTCTTATCATTAGTGACAGACATGTATAAACGGATCCTCTGCCATGGCCCAAGGGCTTAGCTCCCCGCACCACACACACACACACACACACACACACACACACACACACACACACAGAGACAACCCTTCTCCTCCTCTCATACTTTTTCCACACATGATCCCCTCTAATACGTGCTTATTCACAAATGCACACGCATTCTTTTCACTCGTAGTTCTTTTTATAGAATATCCTGAGAATAGCCCCTTGGCACTGACCCCAGCACTGAAATAAGCCTGCTCTGTCTTCTGTGCAGGTACAGTGGGGGACACGGATGATGATGAGTGTATTCCCTGTGAGGAAGGCTGTGAGAAGTGCTTCAGCGGTGGGTAATCCAGCTTTCTTTTTGATGTCATGTCGAGACATCAAACCTACTTAGTCCTATACCAACCCAAGCAATACTTCAATGCATGCTGGCGTATCTCTCTAAAGTACAGGGGCTTTAGCAAGTCTTCCTGATGCTCTGTGAAGAACTTAAGAAGCAGGACCTGAAGGCCCCCCCTGTTGCCCACTGAAGAGAAAGAAAGGGATTGCCTTTAGTAAGAAGTCGTAGAAGCTGCGATACCTTTCTCGTTTTTTTTTTTTTAAAGGATGAATGAAACTGGAAAAAAATAGCATTGGAATAACATTTTGTTACACTGCCTTTCATTTAAAGTTGACAAAATTGCAGATTTTTTCTTAATTGGTAGACTAAAGAGGGTCTCGAGTCAAAAATATTGATGATTCTGACATGGGATGGGTGGTGTGAGCGTGCATATTGTCGACGGGGGTGGAGTATACCTGTGGAGGCAATGCAGCCAAAAAAGTGTTGTCACTGGGAGCCCCTTTTTTCAAACTAAGGGGGTTAGCCTGGTCTGCTGGTCCCAACAACATGCCCCAATAAATAAATCTTACTTTAAGGCTTGTTAAATAATCAGAAATAAGAAAAACAACTGACCACACCAACAGTTTTGGTGTCTAAAGTCTGCTTCTTTAGTTTAGCACCGGAGCTATGAGGCTAAAAAGTAAAGAAAGCTCAGACTACTGTGGAAACTACATATCCCAACTACATGCAAGCTGTCAAGCAATCTCAATCAGGCTTGCTAATGTGGTTTCTGACACTGTCCTACTGATATCTATAAAAATGAACAGGTCTGGACAGAGGTCAGGTGTTATCGTGGATGCTATCAGCCTTTTTAGCCTAATGTATGTTTGCCCATTAAAAAAAAAAGAACATTCTGTTATTCTGCGCCAGAAACTACTGTTTAACAACTTTAAGGCAAGTGTGTGATTCAACGTAGCCTTCTAGCTCCAGTGCAGCTTTTCGTAGCTTCTCAACTTTTGTTTATCCATCATAGGCATTCTTACTTACCTCACACGGTCTCACACCACTGTTTTCCTGCCTGAGGGACCTATCTGCACCATGCCTCCATGAGTGTGTGTATGTGGAAGATAGGGGCCATATCTTGCCATGTTTCTCATGGGCTCTATTCAAGCGTTAAAATTTGGAGCAGGGAAGACGCGAAAGATGAAAAGATGTCACACCGTGTCGCGTGCGGATCTTCAAAGAGCCAGATACACGCCGGCGCTGAAGAGATAAGTGCGTAATCAGACATGGGCCGACTGGATCAGATCAAAGATGAAATGAGGGCCTGTGATAAGCAGTGGTCTTGGTCTCTTGGTCTAAGGAGAGGGAGTGTTTCTGCTTGTCTTCACTGATCTAAAGTACATAAACCAGCATCTGTTTAATTCCAAACGTAGTGTCCTTATAGCACTACATTCATAACAACTCTTAACACTCGTCAAACTTTTCAAATCACTTTTACTTGTTTGATGCCGTCTGATCTATCTATAGACCTGCATTTTTCTTGGCACCCAGTATTGCCTTTTCAATTAGATAAACTATGTGTTGGCCTGGCTCCTAAAATGAGGAAATGATTGCTGAATTTGCTTCGGGGCTGCGGCATTGCGATTATCCAAGTCGCTTCAGAACTGTCTGAGTGAATTAACCAGTGAGTAAGTGGATCGACAGCGGTCTGCAGTGTTGGGCAGTGTTAGCTTGCCCCCTGTTGGTAACTGGAGTAGAAGACTGGGAGCTGGATTTTCACTACAGCTTTTCATTGGCTGCAACAGAGTTAGCTGAAATTTTTCAAAACAGTCTCTTGAACCCGCCATGTTTTCCACTTTCTAACACATAGAAGCAATGATAACAGCAACAAACACAATGACAATAATAAGTGATAATCGATAGTATATTTTGCAATACACACACCCATATTTTATATTTGCAGATTGTATAGTGTACATTTTAAAAGTGAAAATTTGTCATACGTGAACAGCACGAAATTCTTCCTCTGCATTTAACCCATTCACCAAGTGAAGCAGGGGGCAGCAGGAACACGGTGCCCGGGGAGCAGTGTGTGGGACGGTACCTTGCTCAGGGTACCTCAGAGGTGCCTAGCAGTCTTGGGAATCGAACCCAGACTTTCTGGTCGCAGGGCAAATGCCCTAACCACTAGGCCACCAACTAGTGCGTTGTTTGTATAGTTTGACTATATTGTTTGTATAGTCATTATTCAAGTCTATTGATTTTTCTGTTTTCGTTGCTCTTACTTAAGTTCTGTCCACTTTCTGCCGGGACAATGCAAATTTCCCGCTTGTGGGACTAATAAAGATTTATCTTATAACAAAGCTATTATAAATTAGAATGTCTGGCCTGGGCCAATAAGCAGAAAATGCTTTGCTGGATGTGGAAATGGAAAAACCAAGCCTGAAATAGAGGTCATGGGTTGTAAACAACCCATAATTACTTGTTGAGGTGTCCTCGGCAGTGGAGCAGAATAAAAATGTGCCTTAGCTGAGGGTCCCTGAGAACTGAGTTGAAACCCTCTGGTTCAGGCCTGTATGTTTGGTCCCTGGGGGGAAGAGCTATGATACATAACCATAAACTTGTTTAGCCAAATGGATTTTTGGAGGCTTTATCTGTTCCTTCTTCCAGGGTTCTGTATTTCTAATGGAGTTTAGTTAAACTAACACACTTTGCTTTGCCTGGTCAGGCCTCTTGTTTTAGATAATAGACGAAAGCAAACTCTGCTTGAAGGTTTGCAGTTCTGAGGCTATAACGGCTTTTACGGTAATTTGACTGCTGCCAAAGGCGCCCCAACGCTGGAGTTGACTGGTTGGTCAATCATGGGTAGTATAGTGTGGTCCATTGCTTGTGATGATTGCACTCCACTACTAATACATCATTTAGATTTAGAGTTCAGCTTTTAGCTATACCTATTATAAAACTCTTATTACTCTCAAAGAATTAAAATCTGATGAAAGGGTTTTATGTATGCCTCCAATGAACAACGCTCACGACAAGCGACAAAAACACACTCGCACACTCGCAGCAATATATGAAAGTGTTTTTTTTGCTCCAGAACTTCATGCAAATTTTTAATTTAAAAGTCCCTTATCCTTCAAAAATGATCTGAACACGTCACTGAACACTTCTGCAACATCAGTATTGCAAAAGGCAATCATTGCAGAATAAGGAACAAAATATTGTGCTGCCCTTTTCTCAAGAAACATGATGGTAACTGTGTCGTTTCTTTGGTTAAACAGGAAATCCGAGGCACTGCTTGTCCTGTTTAAAGGGATATTACCAGTAAGTTATATGTGTTGTAAGTCTGAAGTAATATTAGGTTCAGTGTCTTCATGCTTTCAGTATTTCATAATGCTTTGTTCTTTCTTTTGCCAGACTGGGGTCAAGCTGCCACAGGATCTGCCCTGAGAGAACGTTTGGAGATGACAGTACCATGATGTGCATGCCATGTGATGATCACTGCGTCAACTGTGACGAGTCTCAGTGCTACCTTTGTGAAGAGAAGTACTTTCTCTCAGGTGTGAATCAGGTGCAAGTTCATCTTGGCGCTTATTACTGAAAAAATCATCAAGGACATGCACTGCCTGCAAACTCTTAGTGGAGAGCAATTAAATCTTCAGGACACACCAGGGTTCCAGATGGCGACTAAAATGGTCGCCAATGGGACAAGAAATTAAAATAAAACTAGAACAATGTGCAGATACACTCAACCCGAGTCTGCCGTTCCTACTACACTATTAGGTGATTAGAAAATTTCAGCTCTTTTTAATTAGTCGGATTATTTGGATCACGTCACTAAGAAGACATAAACAGTAAAGCCCAGACAATCTCAGGGGTTATGTTCCAAGAACACCCACGTACAGTGAAAAACCGCAATGTTGTGATGTGGGAATAAAAAAGCCTAAAAATGCCTATTTTTATAGTGTAAACCCTAAATATGCCCCCAAATCTGCTCCAAAATCACTTCAATTTAATTTTAAGCTCAGCTTAATACATTACCATGAAAATGTAAAATGATCCCTGTGTTTCTCTCTACAGTACCTAAACATTTATACAAAATTAGTAAATTATATTTTTCTTAATAATTTTGCACTAAAATGCATGTCTATGGTCAGTCTAGTAATGTTCTATATCTGTGATCTAGTCTAGTCCAGTAATGTTCTATGTTAGAACCGACTTGTTTGTGACCGACACATCTCCTTCGAAAGCACTGTTTACAGAGTTTAGTTTGAAACGACCGTCTGGCTACCTGATGCAGAGTGCGTTTTAAAATATAGGAAAAATAAACATTAACTGCACGAGGGGCACTATGTTTTACTTCGGCAGCAATTTAGTCCATGCCATGATTTCCTGTTTTGTTTTAACGCTCTTTACAAGGGGTTAGACTGGAGGCAAAATGTGCCGTGATAATATATATATTTCTATCACATTTCACAGAGATTATGGCTCCTAAAAATTAATTTGGCCATATAAGTCTGAGCTCTCAAGGACATATGCAGTGGTACATCTTTGCTTAGAGCGCATGACGGAGGGCTGAGGGAGGTTTGGGCCTTGTGTTTAATTCTCCATTCGATGATCATTTACTTACTTGATGCATTTCTATACCGCCTACCATGCCAGTCAGTATCTATCGCAGGCTAGGAGAGACCACCATGTTGGTAGAAGCCTGACATCTGCTCACCTCTCACCTTGAGCTGCGATGAGTCTATATGGCATCAATAGACAGTTTCTCTAAACGGAAGTAGAATCAGCTGCCTGTGTTTCTACTGACTCTTCTTTATGAGCTTGCCTGCGTGAATATGCACAATCCTCTGATCCGCAGGCGGCGTGTGTGTGAACAGCTGTACGGAGGGATTTTATGGTGACGTGAGAAAGGAGTGTGAGCCGTGTCACCGTGACTGTCGCTCGTGTGGCGGTCCGTACTTCGATGACTGCGACTCGTGTGAAGACGGCATGCGGCTGGTGGACGGAAAGTGCATCGACCTCAGCAAAGCAGGAACTTGCCCCCCCTTCAAATTCCTCAACAGTAAGGCAACTCTTCATTGAATGATCAGAGCGAAAACGAAGGCCCAGGAGTTCCAAAAACAATCAATGTCTCAGTTTTAGGTATTTGGTCTCCAAAGTTTTGAACACATACATGGAAAATGAGATGTCCTGCTGTCACCACCATAGACAGCCTGTACGACAGATGCAGCCTTCCAAAACATAGAAATTAATGAGCATTTTTCCTTTTTTCATGTTATCAAGCACTGAATGCTATAATGAGAGCTCAGTTACTGCTCAGTTGCTGTAATGAGTGGGGCAGCTGGTGGTGGTTAGGACATTGGCCCTGCAGTCAGAAGGTCATGGGTTCAAATCCCAACTGCTAGTGTCATCATTGAGATACCTTTGAGGTACCGTCCCCACAAACTGCTCCCCGGGTGCCCCTCGTTGGTGGCAGTCTCCTGCTTCACTTGGTGAATGTGTTAAATGCAGAGAAGGAAGTTCACACTGTTCACACTGTGTGTTCCTATACGGGGCCACTTTACTTTGCCGTGTGTGTGGTGGAAAATATATTTGATCTTAAAATTCATGCGCCCAAATTTATGTGTTGTCTGTAGGGGTTGGGGAATGCGAGCAGTGCCATTCTACCTGTATGCTCTGTTCGGGGCCTGAGGAAAACCAGTGTAATGCCTGTAAGGAAGGTGAGTCAATTTACTGTCCACAGCACCCATACAGCCACAAGTAATTGTATCAGGAGATATTTGGAAAGCCCCCAGTAGATTACCTACAGTTTACAGGTTATGTTTCAAGTTATTCAGGATACAAAGCATTTATAATCAAATGTACAGAAGAAATGATTAATCATTTGCTTTTTAACAGTGTTGGGATTGAGATTAAGGCTTGGGTAGGGTTAGAACTGAGGCCAGGATTAAGTTTTTATTTAAAAACCTAAGTTTGTCTAGAGTTAAATAAAACTTGTGGGTGAAGTATAGAGGTGTTTGTGGGTGGTAGGTGAGGAGAGACCACCATGTTTCTAGGAGCCTGACACCTTCTCACAGCTTCTCTAGAAGAGGCAGTTCCCTTTGTTTCTAGTGGCTCTTCTTTCTGAACGTTTTAAGTGATTTATTTATGAATTTCAAGTTATATTCTAGTTTTTATTTAGGATTTTAAGATACATTTAGCTGAATACAAGCACAAGGTAATCATGTAGACAGGGATTTCCACCTGAGGTGTAACTGAAAAGTGCAATATAAAGATGTAGATCTGCTATAAAGTTCCCCACTTTGTTCTCCATAGGTTTGTTCCTAGTAGCAGACAAGCAGAGGTGTGTGTCGTCCTGTCCAGCGGGTACTTATGGGAATAAGACAAGTGGGCATTGTGAGGATTGCTTGCCGGGTTGTGTGTTTTGCCGGGAAGCTCATCAATGCCTGAGGTGCAGGCCTGACAGAGCCCAGCTTTACCTACAGGATGGCTTATGTGTCCCAGAGTGTGAAAGGTATGGAATATCTCTTCTCTTCCCCTGTGTCTTTCAGAAAAGATCAGTTTGAGGCGAGTGTATGATGTAGATGTGCAATTTTCACAGTGTTGAGATGGTTAGTTAGACTCATTTCTTCAGGACAAAACTGAAAAAGTCTTAGCTGATTGTTAGGGACATGTGGACAGATAAACCCCACTGTGTCTTTCACACTGCATTGTGAGAGACTTTTCACACATATACATATGTTTGCTTCTCCACAGGGGTTACCCGAGTGGTGACGAGTGTCATAGCTGTGCTGAAGGATGTGCCACGTGTGAGGACAGTGCTGACAACTGTCTAAGCTGTGAGAAGCAGCACCTTCTTTACAAACACACTTGTGTGGGCCAGTGCCCTGTTGGATCCTATGTCAAAGAGGAAGTGTGTGAGGAGTGTCCCCATAGCTGCAACCAGTGTGACCGAAATGGCAAATGCAGTGGTGAGCGAACCTGAGAGTTGTTCAATTGTCTGGAATATACTGGGAAATTTGGAAATGCATGTACATGTATATACATTGACAAATTTTAATAATAAGACATGACAAATTATATGACAGATTGTAACAATTACTTGTTTGCCACATATACAGACAATACTGGCTGCTTGGCGTACCTCAGGGCTAAGTTATGGGTCCGCTTATGTAATCAAGATTCAAGAGTTTCAAGAGTGTTTATTGTCAGCCCAGTCACATACACAAGTACACAGAGGCTTGAAATGGTGTCCTTTGAAGCAAACAGTGTAGGGCAAAAGACAAAGAACAACAAGAACAGACAAAGAGCAGAGCCAAGACAACTACTGCAACATTATATTGCAGCATCTAAGCAAATAATTTCTAAGTACAAAAATAGGCAGGTAGTGCAAATAAGTGTATAATCAGAATTTTCCCCCCTAATTTTGGTTTTGGTGCAGTGAATATGTATATTTGAAAGTGTCATGTGCATGTTTATAGCAGTCTCTGTATGAGGTCAGACCCTGTTCAGACCCCTGATGTTACAATCAGGCTCTGAGTTCAGGAATCTAATGGCTTGTGGCTTGTGATGTCTGGTAGTGGTGGTTCGGATACTTCTGAACCTTTTTCCAGACATCAGGGGAGAAAACAGGCAGTGTGAGGGGTGGGTGGGATCTGTGATGATGCTGGTTGCATGGCAGACACAGCGTTTCTTGTACAGTTCAGTGAATGGTGGGAGGGACACACAGATGATCTTCTCAGCTTACTGAAGGGGCTTTCGATCAGCGCTGTTACAGTTTCCAAAGCAGGAAGTGATGATATATTTACAACACTCTGAAATTTGTCTCTGTTCTTATTTCACTTTCCTATTCTCTTTCATTCTTTTTTACTTAGAATGTGCACAGTACTACTTTTTGCATGAGGGCCACTGTTTGGACGACTGTCCCAAAGGTTACTTCACAAACGTGAAAGAAAAGAAGTGTAAGGTTTGTCACAGGGACTGCGCGGACTGCGATGGGCCGGATGCTGACGACTGCATATCATGTTGGCATCCTACAGCAGTCCGCTACAATGGAGAGTGTCTTCCCAGGTGCCCCATGAACACATTCCAGGACAAGACGGAATGCAGGGGTACGTCACTGTCAAACATTTATTTATGACAAACATAAATCTCTAGCAAAACAGCGAAATAACAAAAATGACAATATATTAGGGGTGTAACGGTACACGGATGTCATGGTTCGGTACGTTCCTCGGTTTTGGGGTCACGGTTCGGTACGATTCATGATACAGCGAAGTTAAGCAACAAAAAGTTCTGAAGAATGAGGCTTGATTTGTTTTCGTTTATTTTAAATAAACAGCAGTGTATTAACCAGTAAACACACACTCTTGCTTATATTTTCATGTGTGTGTAAGGCAGCAGAAGTGTTACGTCAGTAGGTGGCACACTACGACCCAGGTTTATGATTTACTTGAGCTTTTTGGTCCCTCTGTAATTCCGTATTACTTCAATCACGTCTTCTCCGTCGTACTGCGTATTCTCCGAAAGACATCATGTACCAAACCGTGACCCATGTGCCGTGACGGTTTGGTTCAGCCCTACAATATATATATATAAAAAATTCATATCCATACAAATAAAGACATGATGGGTAAGGGTGCTGCCCATATAAAGATTTTTTTATGGACAGTTCCACTAAAATGCTTCTCCATAATTTAGTGGTGTAAAGTCATTCTGAGTAGTTGGATGTGAAATGGCCCTATAAAACCTATCCGAGTCAGAATTGCATGTGGTGGTACTGATAGGAACCAGGTGTCTGAAGAGCTCAATGCCTCTAAAAGCTACTACACAATGAGGCTTTTTTATAATGAAAACGTTAATATGCTGCCTAATTTCTGATCATAGTTTCAAGAGAAGGTTTTGAGCTTAAACAGAATTACATGTGCAGAAGCAAAACAGACTCAAAGGATTAATTGCTGCTTAATCATTGTCGACCTGACCTAAAACAGGAGACAGGAGACACATGCAGGTTGACTGGTGGTTTTGGATGGTAAATAAAATGGCTATATTTGAGTTTAAAACCTTGTGACTCCTGGTTCCATCTTCACCACCTCTGTAGTCTGAGTCTTAATGTATGTATACAATGAACCTTTTTACATCAACAGTATTTTTTTGCATTTCAGCCATTTAAACTGAATTTTGAAAAATGGTTGGAATTCCCCTTTAAGTTCCTAGAATTGCAAGTTTTAATTGACACTGGGGTCTAAAGGGAGTAATTGTCATGCATATACTACAGCCTGGACGTTTCAACATTCAGTCTGGAACTCTGAGACCATTTGTCTGAAAAAGACACTTTTGTCAGCAAAACCCTTTATTCTGAGGTCTCCTAATTTGTCATAATTACATTAATTGTATTGGAATATGGAAACCAAACCACATAAGCCAAGTCTGCCGCTGTACAAACAAAAGCCAGACATTGCAAAACCAGATGCTGCACAGATGTTGGACAGCTCACCACTATATCCTCAGACTGCTGTCTTAAACGTAGCAGCCTTCAGTGCCATATATCATGAGTTTTTCCTCTTTATTTTCTAAGCACTTCTGTCAGCATCGCACTGTGAATTCCGGCCATGTTTTGTCTATGCTGGACTGATATTTGTGTTTTCTACTTTTTCATGTTGCTGGTGTTCTGACTCTGATTGGATACTGACTGGGTCTATTTGTGTCTAAATCTGTTTTTTGACTGAGTGTATTTCACTGGGAGAGATGTGTGAGACATCTGTGCCTGGCTGATGCCCAAGTGCAACTATGGGGTATTTTATGAAGCAGGATTTCTGGAGTTAGCCAGATATCTTTAAAACCCATGTCTGTTCAATGTATACATGTCAGATCCACTTCTATAGGGTAACCCTCAAACTTTGGCTTGCATTATCCGCACGGCAACAGTTTAACAGTTGTCCAGTGGATTATATCTAATGCTGATTGTTCCTAAAAGTCCAGCACTACTGAATAAAAATCTTCCCCCTGTATATTTTATTTTGGATGCATTTCGGGCAGTCCAAGTCAAACTAGCATGTAGCTAATCTGGAGCCAGTTTGTTGGCAGTTTACTTGAATTAAAAAGTTACTGTATTAATAAGTTTCTTTTATTAGTACTTTGAAATTTGGTGAACTGGGTTGTTCAAGACATTGAGAGACTCTGGAGTACAAATATAGCACTACCTGCTAATTATATAAATACTGTTACATTAAGCTAATGCACAGGATAAACTCAGCCTTCAGGTAAAATGGGCTTTTTAAGGGTTAAGTGCCTTCGTTTTCTAAAAGTTAACAGCAAATGACTGGAACCAATTTTTCAAACTGTTGCCATAACAACACGACAATTAGCTTTTCATTTTATTGGTCTGCAGTTGCTAAGGTTGCTAAGGTTGGGGGGCTGGGCATATCTGATTTGGAGACTACCACAGAAAACTGCTCGGCGAGTGACCTGACAAATCTTACTTCATAAAATTAGGAAATTTAATAGTAATGATTCATAATCTGTGCCATGATGGATAGAACGCTGTATAAAAACAAAGTTTGCTATATAAAACAAAGAAAATCATTTTAGTTACTGGCCCTAATCATCGCAATATGTTAAAATACGGCACCATCTAAGTTTAGCAGATACTGGGATGGTTCTTAAAAATGATTTGTATTATATGATTGTGTGTACATTAGTAAGTGTGTGTAGGCGCACACACACACACACACACACACACACACACACACACACACACACACACACACACACACACACACACAC